>JARUPY010000258.1:0-147558 GCA_029817715.1 Melastoma dodecandrum
GGAACAGGTCGGGCACCGGATCAGCATGGATCGCCGCGTGACGGGAAAGGGGAGGTGGGGACGCGGTCCTTCCGCAGCCTCAAGGCCCATCAGAGGGGGTCGTGGTTAAGGCCGCCGTTACGGGCCGCAATGCTAATTGCCGAGTGCCGGAACGGGATGCAGACGGGGAAGGCCTTGGTCCGCTTCGAGAATGTCGGCCTGCGCTACGACATGGGTGGGGAGATCCTCCGCGACCTGTCGTTCTCCATCGCGCCGGAGAGCTTCCAGTTCCTCACCGGGCCCTCGGGCGCGGGCAAGACCACGCTGCTGCGGCTGATGCTGCTGTCGCTGAAACCCACGCGCGGCCTCATCACGCTCTTCGGCCGCGACGCCGCCACGCTCGACAAGGACGCCGTGACGGGGCTTCGCCGGCGCATCGGCGTGGTGTTCCAGGATTTCCGCCTGCTCGACCACCTCACCACCTACGAGAACGTGGCGCTGCCGCTGCGCGTGCAGGGACGGGACGAGGCGAGCTACCGGGCCGAGGTGGTGGAACTGCTGCGCTGGGTGGGGCTCGGCGAGCGCATGGGCGCGCATCCCGTCGTCCTGTCGGGCGGCGAGAAGCAGCGCGCCGCCATCGCGCGGGCGCTGATCATGCGGCCCGAGCTGCTGCTGGCCGACGAGCCGACCGGCAACGTCGACCCGCCGCTGGCGCGGCGGCTTCTGCGCCTCTTTGTGGAGTTGCACCGCTCCGGCACCTCGGTGGTCATCGCCACCCACGACCTCGCCCTGATGGACCAGTTCGGCCACGTCCGCCGCCTCGTGCTCGGCGACAGCAGGCTCACGGTCCATGAGTGAGGCCCGAGATCCCCTGCCGGCGGGCCCGGGCCGCCGCCGCCCCGTGCCGCTGGTGCCGGCCGCCTCCATCGCGGGCCGGGCGCTGGTGACCGTCATCGCCATCATGACCTTCCTGGCCTCGCTCTCGGCCGGCGCCGCCGTGCTGGTGGCGTGGCGGCACTCAGCGCGACTGGCAGGCCGCGGTGTTATTGTGCGCGCGAGGTCACGATTTCAATTGCGCCCCGCGGGCGGGCCGCGACATCGAGGCCGACGTCGCCCGGCAGCTGCCGCCGTGGCCCGCGCGACGCCGGGCGTCGATTCGTGTCGAAACCCTTCGACCAAGGACCCGGGCCGCGAAGCTCCTCGAGCCCCGTGCTCGGCCCCTCGCTCGACCTCGACGAACTCCCGATCCCGCGCCCTCGTGGTGCTGCTGCGTCCTCCGGGCCGGGCGCGCGGCTCTGACGGCGTGGGCTGCGGGGACGCGCTCGCGGCGCGAAGGTTGCCGGGCGCGACGGCTCTGACGGACCACGGCGGCCTGGCAGGGGAGGCTCGTCAGCACATGGACGGAAACGCTCGGTGGGCGTGGCGGGGCTCGTCTGCGTGCTGGTTCTGACGGCGCTCGGCCTCGCGGTCGCCTTCGCGACACGGGGCGTCATGGCGGGCAACCGCGAGATCATCGGCGTGCTGCATTTCGTCGGCGCCGAGGACCGCTTCATCGCGCGCGAGTTCCAGCGCCATTTCCCTGAGGGGGGGGGGGGGGGTGGGGGGGGGGGGGCATGGGCCTGCAGGGCGGGGGAATCGGCGGCTGGGCTTAGGCGGTCTGTCCTTCCTCCTGGCCGGTCTCCTCACGGCGCGGCTCGCTCGGCGGGCCGGAGGCCGACGAGGTGAGGCAGGCCCTGTTCGGCACTTTCGCGCTCGGCTCTACGGGCTATGCCGCCATCGCGCTCATCGCGCTCGGCACCGCGCTCGCGACGGGCCTGATGTCGCGCGCCATCGTGTTCCGCCACCTGCGGGGGATGGAATAGGGGCGGGAGGGACCTGCGCGCTCCGCTCTCACCGGCCTCGACGCAGAGCACGGCACGCTGGTTGAAATCAGCAGGTCTTTGTCAATCGGAGTCGTTGGGGAAGGGGGGGGGGGGGGGGGGGCGAGCGGGATCACCTGCCCGTAGGACACGTATCCCGCGCGCCGGGCGGCCGGCCCGCACCGGGTATCGCCGGGGCAGGGCGGGGTCAGCAGGGGACCGAGCGGCGGATCAGCACCGTACCGCCGGTTGCCGCCGGTTCCCCCCACCCGTCACCCGCGTTCCCCGACCCGCGTCCCGGGCCGCGACCAGTGCAGTTCCGCGTTCCGTCGAGCCGGCTCGTGCCGAGCACCGTTGAGGTTTGCAGGTGGCGGCGAAGGCCGGCCCGGCGAGAGAGGAGAGTGTCATCAGGAGCGCCGAGGGCGGCAACGGGGGGTGGGGGGTCGGGGGATCGGCCTAGAGCGGGTCCAGTCGAGTAACGGTGGAGAAACATGCCCGCCAACGCGCCGCCGCCGCGCCCGGTTCGCCCGTCCGCCGGCGCCCCGCCGCCGCGGCCTCGCCATCGCCATCCCTGGGCGGCGCGAACGTTCGCCCGCCCCGGCGCGTTAACGGTTGTTTTTTTTTTTTCCCACACCATGAGGCGGCGAAGATTTGCGGATGGCGAGCGGGACGGGACGGCGGGTGAGCAGGATCCTGACGGTGGCGACGCTGGGCTTGAGCCTGTGCCTCGCGGGCGGCCTCGCGCTCGCCTGGAGCTTCACCTCCTTCCTCGATCGCATCGCCGCCGTCGAGACGCCCGTCACGGGACACGCCGAGGGCGCCGTGGCGCTGACGGGCGGGGCCGACCGCATCGCGGGCGCCGTCGACCTCCTGGCCCAGGGCGCGTGGCCGACCGGACTGCTTCATCACCGAGTGTCAAGCCCGCCACCACGCCGGGCGAGATCGTGCGGCGCACGCCCGCCGCCCGGAGCCTCATCGATTGCTGCATCGCGCTCGGCTACGACGCCGCCAATACGGTGGGTAATGCCGCCGAGACGGGAACGCTGGGTCCGGGCACAACCATATCGCGCTCGCCTTACATCGTGGTGACCTCCAACTACCACATTGCCGCGCGCGCTGGCCGAGATGGCCTCCGTCCTGCCCGGCGTCGAGCTCAAGCCCTATCCCGTGGTCTCCGAACACGGGACGCCAGCATCCTGGTGGACCGAGACCGCCAGCGCGCGGCTGCTGCTGTTGGGAATGGGATCAAATTCAACGCCGCGTACCGCTGGCCTCATCGGCATCGCGCCGCCCGCCCCCGCCGAGCCCCCTCGCCGAGGGCCGGGCAGGGCGGCGGTCCGCGCGACCGGGTGACGCTCGGGGTGAGACGCGAGGGAGGGGCGTGCGCCGCCGCCGGCCCCTGCGCTAGACCTGCCCGGCATGAACTACCGCCACGCCTTCCATGCCGGCAATTTCGCCGACGTCCTCAAACACGCGGTCCTGGCCCGCGTCCTCGTCCTATATGACGTGCCAAAGATCCGCGGCCCGCCGTGCGCTTCGTCCGATACCCATGCCGGGGCTCGGCCGGACTCTAACGACCTCGCGGGCGGGAGTGGAGGCGAGCCGCACCGGGGAATGGCGCGGGGGCATCGGGCGGCTGAGGCGCCGCCGTCGTAACGTCCCGCCCGCCCTGGCCGAGCTGCTGGCGCCCTATCTCGCGGCCGTCGGCCCGGCGGCGCCCGAAGGAAGCTGGCCGACCTATCCCGGCTCGCCCGCCATCGCCCAATGGGTGCTGCGCCCCGAGGACCGGCTGACGCTCTGCGAAGCTGCATCCGGAGGACGGCGCGGCGCATCCGGCGCAATCATGGGCCGCGAACCCGCGCGTTCGTTCGGTCCGCACGGCGGCGACGGCTACGCGGCACCTGAAGGCCGTTGGCTTGCCCGCCGCCCCCGGCAGCGCCGCGGCCTCGTGCTGATCGACCCGCCCTTCGAGAGAAAGAACACGGCGAGTTCGAAAAAAAAAAACCCCAACGTTGCTGGCGGCCCTGAAGGCCGCCACATGCCATGATGGCCGACCGGCAGCTACATGGCCTGGTAATCCGCTGAAGGACCGCGATCGCCGTGGGGCGCTTCGCCAACGGGGCTCGCGGCCTCGGGGCATGAACGCGCGTGCTGCAGCTCCACATGCTGGTCGGCGACCCCGGTGCCGGCCCGCTGGCGGGCTCCGGCCTCGTGCTGGTCAACCCGCCCTACACGCTGAAGGCCGAGGCGGAGGCGCTGCTGCCCTGGCTGACCGCGACGCTGGCGCGGCCCGGCGAGCCGACCGAATGGACCGTGCGGATGGCTGGGCGGCGGAGTGTATCGCGCGATGACCGGTCGATTGGACCCGGGGGCGCGGATCACGAGCCCGCGCGGCGCGTGCCCGCGCGGCGTCCTCGGCCACGCCGACATCCGCGGCCCGAAGGGATCGGGCGGATGATCGTAAGAGACGCCGCCGGGATCATTGCCCGGCGGAAACCCGCGCTGGTAGAGGCAGGCGGCGCTATCGCGCCGTGCGGGAGCGGACCGAGGCAGGCCGTGGCCATCACCATCATCCAGGATCCCGCCGTGGCGCGGCTCGAGGCGGAGGCGGGCCCGCGCGCCATCCGCCTCGCCATGCTGGCGGCCTCCCGGCTCTTCGACGCGGATCTCTATCGCGCGCTCTATCCCGACGTGGCGGCGGGGGACGGCCGCTCGCGCGTCCATTATCTCGATCACGGGCGGCCGCCGAGGGGCGCCGGACCCCATTGCGCTGTTCGACGGCGGCTTTTCTACCTCGCACAATCCCCCCGACATCGCCGGAGGCCGGGGCTGAACCCGCATGGTCCATTTCCTCGAAAGCCGGCGCCGCCGAAGGGCCGCGACCCCCAACCCGCCTGTTCGACCCACGCGCTCGTACGTGAGCCGCTACCTCGCCGGCGCTGCGCCTACGCCCACCAACCCGCTGGTCCACTATCCTCGACCACACCCCGCAAACCACGGACACGTCGGCCCGTGTTCCGGTCGCGCTGGTACAGGGTGCACGGCATTGGCCCCCGACGCGACCGGGAACCCGCTGGCGCATTACCTCGCGGAGGGCCGCCCGGCCGGCGCGCTCTGCAACCCCGGCCATCCCTTCGACCGCGGCAACCCCTCCTACCGGCTGCTCGCCTCGGGGCTCTTCGACGCCGCCTTCTACGCCGCCGCCAACCCCGACGTCGCGGCGGGCGAAGCGGGGCCGGCGGCGCATTACCTCGCCCTCGGCTTTGCCCGAAGGCCGGCAGCCCCGGAGCCCGCTTCTTCGGACCCCCGCCTTCTACCTGGGCCCCAGCTTCCCGAATCCAGGGACCGAGGCGGCATAGGACCCGCCTGCTCTCTTATCATTCGAAACGGAGGGCGCCGCCAGAGGGGTCTCAAACCCCAATAACCGCGTTTGTGTTCGACACCGGCTCTGGTACCGCGGCGGCGCTACCCCGGCCCTGGCACGCGGTCCGAGGGCTCGGAAACCCGCTCGCCCCCATTTCCAGTCGCCTCCGGCCGGCCCGCCCTCACCCAGCCCTCGCCGCGTTTCGACGCGGTCTGGTACCTGGCCCGCCACGAGGACGTGGCGCGCTCGGGCCAGAACCCCCTGGCCCACTACCTGACGCAGGGCCGGGCGGAGGGGCGTGCGGCCCGGGCGCTCGGATCCTGACCGGCCCCGCCCGCCGGGTCTGCTCAGCTGCCGTTGCAAACGGGCGTGTTTGGCGTCCGCCCGGCTGGAAGCGGTCGGGATCGATGCCGGGGTGGAGGCCCGGCCGGCGGCCGACGAATTCGTCCAGGCGTTCGCTCGGCCGCGTCACGAGGCCCGTCGGCGCGAGCAGCGTCACGACGTCCTGCGGGGTGGTGCGCAGGTCGGCCTCGTGATGGGCCTCGACGTAAGCCACGGCATAGCGGATGGCCTCCGCCTCGCTCCCGGCCGCGAAGCCGTGCGGATCGTGGGTCCCCACCGCCAAGACGTAATCCGCCATCCCATCCTCCCCGACACCGCGTTACGTCCTGGAGATAGCCGGGCGGGCCGCCGCGGCAAGCGCGGCCGGCCGACCCGGTCGCGACACGGACCGAGGACCTCGCCCAGGCGGGCGGCCCGCTGGCGGGCGAGCCCGCGGCCGGCGGCTCCGGCCTCGCCTCGCGGACCGCGGCGCGCTCGGCGCGTCCGAGCCCGCGGCGCGGCGCCCCTTCGCCCGACGTGCCGGCCTCGAACGAGGTGGCGCCGCCCTCCCGCTCCGCCCATGGACGACGACCTCCGCCGGTGTCGAAACGGGGCGGACGGGCCGCCGCGCGGAGCGGGACGGCTGACGCTGGCGGTTCAGAGGGTCAGCCAGGGGTGGCGATGGCTCAGTTTCGATCTTGAGGGCGTCCGTCGCCGCACGGTGTCGGTGCGCAGCATGGAACCGGCCGTGGACGCGGTAACGGCACAAGATCTCCGGGACGTACAGGCCCGTCATCCCGGCCTCGATGAACTTGCACCAGAGGTCGAAGTCTTCCCAGCCGCCCTCGATGTGGGAATAGCCGCCGACCTGCCGCCAGGACCGCACCCGGATCAGCGCCATGGCGTCGACGTAATTGCCGCGCTGGAAGCGTCGGCGGCTCCACACGTCCGCCTGACCGATGTCCTGCTGGTCGCCGAAGAGCTCGAGCTGCGAATAGGCGACGTCGGCCCCGGCCTCCAGCGCGGCGCCGTGCAGCCGTTCCAGCGCCCGGGGATAGATCATGTTGTCGGCGTCGAGCACGAAGACGTAATCGGTCCGGGCCTCGGCGAAGGCCGTGTTGCGGGCGGCCGCGAGGCCCCGGTTATGGCCGTGGCGCAGCAGGGCGCAGCGATCGAGCCGGGCGGCATTGAGTTCGCACCAGGACCGCGCGGCGTCGAGCGAGGCGTCGTGCGTGGAATGGTCGTCGACGATGAGGAGCTCGATGCCGGGCTGCGTCTGGCGCAGGATCGAATCGAGGCAGGCTTCCACCACGTCGGCGTAATGGTAGAGGCTGACCGCCACCGTGACGGCGCCCGGGCGGGGCGTGCCGTCGCGTTCCGCGACGAAGACGACCTCGTGGGGGGTGCTCCGGGCTGCCATCGGCGGGGCTCTCATGTCGGCGCGGGCCCGAGCGACGCCAGGAAGGCGCCGACATCGGCCGCGAGATTCGCCGTCGACCGGTCCAGCACGTCGAAAGCCGCGGCCCGCGCCGCCAGGGCGGCGGCCCGGCCGTCGGCGTCGTCGAGCAGCCAGCGGGCGAGTTCGGCGATGTGCCGCACATCGGCCTGGAACAGGTGGCGTCCGGCCCGGTAATCGGGGTGCGGCGGCACCGTATCGGCGATCACCACCGAGCCGGACGCCATGGCGGCCACGATGCAGTGGTGCCAGTCGACGTGCGGGAACTCGTCCTCGCCGACCAGCAGCGTCAGCCGCGCCTGGCCGCAGACATGGCCGGCGAGGCGCGGGTGACGGCGCCAGGCCACGGCCTCGTCGAGCGCGTCGCGGCAGGGCTGGGCGGCGTAGACGAAGCAGGGCCGCGCCGCCAGCGCGGCGGCGTTGCGCTGGAAGAAGCGCGAGCGCCGCGCGGGTGTTGCGGCCGAAGAAGGCGAGGTCGAGCGGGCGCGTCTCCCAGGCGAAGGGGTCGAACTCCGCCGCGCGGCCCTCGGCCGGCAGGGCCGCGACGAGCGGATCCGACAGGTCGCTCGCGCCGAGCCACCGCCGGCGTGGGGCCGAGGCGAGGCGCAGGGGGAGGGTCGGGATCCCGGCCCGGTCCATGAGGTGGGCGAGCTGCGGCGAGGGATCGACGAGGCCGCGCGCGCGGAGCAGGAAGGGGAGCGCGCGGGTGAACTCCGGCCGGTGGAGGGCGGCCGTGTTGAGCATGAGGCAGCGCTCGACGGCGCCGGGCCCCGCCCGGAGCGGCCCGAGGCCTTCGGTGAAGAAGACATGCGGGGCGACCACCAGGCGCCATTCGGCCGGGCCGGGGGGACCGGCGGTCTCGTCGACAGAGCGCAACCGCGAGGCCGCCCGCCCGCAAGGCCTCGGCCAGGCCGTCCGCGAGCGCGACATCGGCGGGATCGCTCCACGAGCTCACGGCCAGCGACAGGCCTGGCCCGTCGGAGCGTCCGGGCGAGCGCCGCGGCCGCGCCGCCGGGGGCGGGGCCTCGGCGGTGGCCAGCACGGCCTTGCCCCAGGCCTGGGCCAGGCGCTCGCGGCGGAACAGGGCGCGGCCTTCGGCGAAGCCGTTGCGCCAGGCATGGTCGACGGCGTCGACCCCGGCCGCCGCGACGTCCGGATTGAGGGCGCGGTAATCGGCCTCGGAAAAGAACGGGAGGGCGGCCAGCCGCTCGCTCGGGCTCAGCGCCATGGGCGCGCGTCCCCGGCGGATGCGGGACCCGTCACGGACGCGGGCCCAGGATCCGGCCCAGGCGGCGCGGCGCGCGGGCCGCGCGGCGCAGCACCCGGGTGAGGACCCGGACGGGGCGCCCCATCTTCCAGCTGCGCGAGCCGAGCGTCAGGGCGAGTTCCGTGCGCAGCGCCGCAGCCTCGGCGGCCGTCTCCTCGGCCTCCCCGGCCTTGAGGGCCAGGAGCGCGGAGAGACGATGGGCCTCGATGCGGAAGCTCTTCTCGGCCTCCACGAGCTCGCGGCGCCCCCCGTGGAAGCGGTCCTCGGCCTCGGACAGCGCCTGCTTCTGCGCCGCGGCGAGGCGTTCGCGTTCCGCCCGGTGGGATCGGTCCAGCGCGCGGGCCTGGGCCTCGAGCGCCTCCCGGTGCTCGCCCTCCCGCCGCTCCCGCGGGGGCGCGGCCTCCGCCAGGCGCTCGCCGAGGGCTTCGATGCGGGCCGCCTGCACGTCCCCGGCGGCGAGCAGGTCGTCCCTCTCCGCGGACCAGCGCGACGCCTCGGCGGACCAGCGCAGCGCCTCGGCGGACCAGCGCAGCTTGTCGTCCTGCAGGGAGCGGCACCGCACCAGCAGGCGCTCATAGGCGTCCTCATGATCCTGGCCGAGGCTCTCGGCCCGGCGCTGGGCCGCCTCGCGCAGCCCGGTCTCGCGTTCGAGCGCCGCCTCGAGGCGGACGACGAGATCCCGGACGTCCTCGGGGAGGATGGTCCTGTCGATCATCGCGCCGGCCCTGACGCGCCGCCCCGCGGCGCAATTTCCTGGGGACATGTGATCGTCATCGGTGATGCCGTCCTCCGATCGACTCCGTCGAGCCCCGTCTTCGAGCGCGCCCGCCGTCTGCGGATGCTGCTGCAGCTCATGATCCGAGAGCAGGTTCATCGCGTTCCAACGCCAGAGTCGATCGAGACCGGTCCGACACTGCCCAAAGTAGCAACCCGTCGCGCCATGCCAGCCTCAGTGGATCGGTGCGATACACCACGGGCGCCGCGGGCGTCCAGCGCGGACGGAATCGGGCGCCGCGACGGCCCTCAACCGGAACGTGCCGGTCGCGCCCGTGCCGACAGGGCCGGGTCGATGCGGGACCGGCCGGGCGATGCTTCCGGCCGCCGCGGCTTGCTGCCCCGGCGCGACCTTTGCTACAGGCAGTCTCCATGACGACGCGCCCCCACCTCCTCATCGCGACCCCGGTGCTCAACGAGACCGTGACGCTCGCCTACACGAAAAGCCTGTTCGGCCTGCAGAAGCACATCCGGCGCCACGACCTGCCGGTGGACCTCACGCTGGGGACGCTGACCTCGACCTTCGTCGACATGGCGCGCAACTATTTCGCCACCCACATGCTGGAGAACTCCAGCTACACGCACCTCCTGTTCATCGACGCCGACCAGGGCTACCGGCCCGAGCTGATCCTCGACATGCTGGCGCTCGACAAGCCGGTGGTCGGCACGGTCTACCCGGCCCGCGACCTCGACTTCCCGACGCTGTGGAAGGTGGCGCGCGGGCTCGATTCGCCCGAGAAGCTGCAGTCCCTGGCGTCCCGCTACGTGCTGCCGCCCTTCGTGCGGGACGACGCCGGGCAGGTGGTGCGGCCAGGGCGCCTTCGTGCGCGCCACCCTGGCGGGGGACCGGCATCATGCTGATCCAGCGCCACGTCTTCGAGCGCATGGCCGAACTGCCCGGGCTCATGGGGCGCGGCGCCGAGATCATGAAGCGCGACGGCTATTCGGGCCGCATGCTGCAGTGCTTCCGTCCCATGATCCAGAGCGACAACCTGCCGCTCGGCGAGGACCTGTCCTTCTGCCGGCGTTGGGTGGAAACCTGCGGCGGCGAGATCTGGGTCGCGGTGGACCACGAGATCCAGCACGTCGGCAGTTTCGCCTTCAAGGGCCGGTTCGGCGACCGCATGGCGTGAGGCGCGTCACAGGGCCGCGCCGCCGAGGGCCGCGGCGCGCGGGCGGAGACCCGGGCGGCCCGGCGCCGGTGCAGGGCCGCCGCGGCCGGGCGTTCGAGCCCGTGGTGGAGCAGGGCCGCGAGGCCGAGCGACAGCGGGATCGAGAGCCCCACCGCCGCCGGCGCCCCGACCCCGAACCGTTCGCCCGCGGTGACGCAGAGGTTCGCGACCGTGCAGTGGACGAGATAGAGCGGGTAGGAGACGAGGCCGAGCCAGGCCAGGGGCGCCAGGGCACCCGGCCGCGCCAGCGGCGACGCCGCGGCCCAGAGCGCGACCGCGGCCGCGCAGGCGAAGGCGCCATAGGTCGCGCCCGGCACGAGCGCGAAATCGGCCCGGCCGAACAGCGTCAGCGCCAGCGCCGCCGCGAGGGCGAGGGCGCCGGTCCGGCCGAGCCGCCCCGCCCGCAGGCGCTGCACCATCAGGCCGACGACGAAGAAGGGCGCGAATTGCGGCGCCACCACGATGTAGCCGAGCTGCGCCAGCGGGCGGGCGGGGTCGAAGCCGAGCGGGCCCGGCACGAGGAGGCGATAGGCCAGCGCGGCCGCGAGCCAGCCGAGCGCCAGCGCCGCGATCCAGTCGAGAGCCCGCGCCGCCAGCACGGCCGTGAGCAGGCCGTAGAAGGCGATCTCGAAGGCCAGCGTCCAGTAGGGGTTGGTGATGTTGGGCACGTCGAGGAAGGACTGCAGCATGGTCAGGTTGACCAGCACGGCGCCCACGTCATACTTGCCGACCCAGAGCACATAGACCGCCGTCAGCGCCACGGAGGCGAGATAGGCGGGATAGAGCCGCAGGGCGCGGGCCAGCACGAAGGACGGGATGGAGCGGGCCCGCTCGGCCACCATCAGGATCACGAAGCCGCTGATGACGAAGAACAGCTCGACGCCGAGCAGGCCGAAGCGGAGCCATTGCTCGCCCGTGGGCGTCCCGAAGGCGATGTGCTCCCAGTGGAACAGGCAGACCGCCACCGCGGCGAGGCCGCGCAGCGCGTCGAGCCCGGCGAGCCGGGCGGCGGGGGCTTCGGGCTGGGATCCGTGATGCAAGGCTTCTCCCCGACCTCGTCGCAGGCGACGGCGCCGCGCGCGCGGCTCGACGGCGTGCAAGTCCTCAGGGCGCTCGCCGCCGTCACCGTCACCCTGTCCCACATCCTGGGGGACATCGTCTACCACGGCGGCCCGGACCTCTTCGGCTACTACTACGTCGGCGCCGCCGGGGTGGACCTGTTTTTCGTGATCTCGGGCTTCGTCATGGTCTACGCGTCGCGGGACCTCTTCGGGGCGCGGGGCGGGCCGGCCGTCTTCCTCAAGCGTCGCCTCGCCCGCATCGTGCCGCTCTACTGGGCGGCGACGGGCGTCTACGTGCTGGTGCAGATCGGGCAGGGGAAGTGGGGGGTGGTGCGGCCCGACCTCGTGCTGGCCTCGCTGGTCTTCTGGCCCTATGCCGACGCCGAGGGGCTGCACCTGCCGGTCTACAGCATCGGCTGGACGCTGGATTGCGAGATGTTCTTCTACCTCGCCTTCGCGCTCGGCCTGCCGTTCCGCCGCCGCCTCGGCCTGCCGCTGTTGCCGGGCGGGCTCGCCGGCCCGGTGCTGCTCGGGACCGTGCCGGTGCTGCCGCAGCCGCTGCGCTTCCTCGCGAACCCCATCCTCGTCGATTTCCTCTTCGGCCTCGGCCTCGGCGCGCTCTATCTCCGGGGATGGCGGATGGGGCCGCGACTCGCCGTCGCGGCGCTGCTGCTCGCCGCCGCGCTGTTCATCGGCGCCACGCTCATGGGCTTCAACGCCGTGCCCAACGTGCCGGACCGGTGCCCGCGCCCCATCGCCGGGGGCGTGCCGGCGGCGCTGCTCTGCGCCGGCGCGGGGCGGCGCGAGCGCCCGGCCGCCCGCCGCCACCCCTGGCTGCTGCGGCTCGGGGACGCCTCCTACGCGCTCTACCTGGTCCACGTGCTCGTCATCATCGCGCTGCGGCCGCTGCTGCCCTGGATGGCGGCCCGGATGCCGGGCACGGGACGCTGGCGGGCTGGCTCGAAGTCGGGTTCACGGCGGCGGCGGCGCTGGCGGCGGCGTTCGCGGTGCACCGCGGCTTCGAGCGGCCGGTGGAGCGGCTGCTGCGGCGCCGGCCCGCCCCCCGCGCCGGCCTGCCGCGGCCGGCCGAGGCCCGATAACCTCGTTTACACCCGGGAAAGGCTGGGCTACACGGCGCCGGAACCCTCTCCGGCCCGGCCCTGATGACCCAGCGCAACTATCTCTTCATCCACCAGAACATGCCGGCGCAGTTCATGCACCTGTGCATGTACCTGCGGGACCGGGGCCATAACATCTATTTCATCACCAAGAACAAGGTGAACCGGCTGCACGGCGTCACCAACGCCATCTACGAGCCCAAGCGCGCCGTCGGGAAGGACATCCACCCATACCTCAGCACCACCGAGGAGGGGATCCTCAACGGGCAGGGCGCCTTCCGGGCCATCATGCACCTCAAGAAGAACGGCTTCGTGCCCGACGTGGTGGTGGGCCACGCCGGCTGGGGCGAGACGCTCTTCGTGAAGGACGCGCTGCCCGACGTGCCGCTGCTGAACTACCTGGAGTTCTTCTACCGGTCGCGCGGGCAGGACCTCGGCTTCGATCCCGAATATCCGACCAACATCGATTCCGAGCTGGGCGTCCGGGTGCGCAACAGCCTCAACCTCCTCGCCCACGACGCGGGCGACTGGGCCTTCTCGCCGACCCAGTGGCAGTACGGCACCTATCCGGTGAGCGCCCAGGGCCCGCATGTCGGTGGTGCACGAGGGCGTCGACACGCAGAAGATCCGGCCCAACCCTAAGGCCGTGTTCAAGACCGAGAGCGGCAAGGAGCTGCGCCCCGGCCAGAAGGTCGTCACCTTCGTGGCCCGCAACCTCGAGCCCTACCGGGGCTTCCACACCTTCATGCGCGCCATCCCGCGCATCCAGCGGCTCCACCCCGATGCCGAGATCGTCATCGTGGGTTCGGAGGGCGTGAGCTACGGCCAGAAGCTGCCCGAGGGGGACAGCTACAAGAAGCGCATGCTGGCCGAGGTGAGCTTCAACCCCGAGACCGGTGCATTTCACCGGCCACCTCGATCCCGAGCGGTTCCGCGCCATCCAGCACGTCTCCATGGCGCATATCTACCTCACCTACCCCTTCGTGCTCTCGTGGTCGATGTTGGAAGCCATGGCCTCGGGTTGCCTGCTGATCGGCTCGAAGACCGCGCCGGTCGAGGTAGGTGATCACGGACGGGCAGAACGGCCTCCTGACCGACTTCTTCGACCACATGGCCCTGGCGGACCGGGTGGACGAGGCCCTGTCGCGCCCGACCGCCTTCTTCAAGATGCGGGATGCGGCGCGCCGCCTCGCCGTCGCCAAGTTCGACCTCCACTCCGTCTGCCTGCCCCGGCAGCTCGGCATGATCGACAGTTTCATCAAGGCCCGCTAATCCTGGCCCGGACGAGGGACACCCGCATGGCACAGGACCTGACCGCCGCGAGCGCGGCCGAGTGGAAGGAACAGACCTACTACGACGACGCCGAGCGCCAGGACTGGCTGCTGCCCTTCTGGACCATGCCGCGCTTCCGCGCCAAGTTCGACCAGCTCGACCTCCGCCGCTACGTCGAACTCGCCTGCGGCCACGGCCGCCACACCAACTACCTGCTCAACACGATGGGTGCCCCGCAGGTGGAGAGCGTCATCCTGGTCGACGTCGTCGAGGAGAACGTCCGCTTCTGCGCCGAGCGCTTCGCAAAGGACCCGCGCGTGCGGACGCTGCGCAACGGCGGCGCCGACCTCGCCGGCATCCCGGATGGCTCGGTGACGGCGCTCTTCTCCTACGACGCCATGGTGCATTTCGAATACACCGCCGTGCTGGCCTATGTGGCGGAGGCCTACCGGGTGCTGGCACCCGGCGGCAAGGCGCTGATGCACCATTCCAACTACGACCGGAACCCCGGGGGGTACTACCGCGACAACCCACACTGGAGGAATTCATGACCAAGGCGCTCTTTGCCCATGCCGCGATGCGGGCAGGCTTCGAGGTGCTGGAGCAGGAAGTGACGCATTGGAACAAGGATGAGGGGTTGGATTGTATTAGCCTCATCGTTCGTAATTGATAAGTCTGCTTTTACTGTGACCGACAAAAAGTTATACGCCGAAATCAACTGGCCAATAATTTGAAATAGAGCGTGCTGATTCATGAGTGACGAGAACATCGACGCAGAACGCTCGCGGCTGATTCGCTGTGACGTTGGACCACGAAGATTATGCCAAGATCGGCGACAGCTTGAATGCACTCCCTTGGATCTTGTCGCTGGCGTATCGTCATAATGCCATGGTCGTGATCGAGGGCGTTTTTAGTAGCATGATCTTTACCCCTTGTCCCGCATCTTCCTATAGTGTGTGAAGGTGTTTCAGGTAATCACTTTGATTTCGAGTAATAGGGCGAGTATCTTAGCGGCATGGCCTACAGCTTCGAGAACTGGCGTTAGTATGGCACAGGCTTACTTCACTCTCGCCAACACCCCTGGTAATGCGAGGCATTTCAACCTGGGACTGAGAGAGGAAGAAACAAAACTGCCCAGCGGGATTGTGATTCACCCTTTTACGGACTCCGACAGTAATGGAAATAAGTCCCTGGCCGCAACAAAATTGGAGCGAGCTGATCCAGTTCCTTTTCGGACGCTTATCCACAGCTTCCGATTTATGTAGTCGGCGGGAAGACGACAATTTTGACACTTTCTCGATTAACCAAAATGTTATCGGTGTTCCAAAATGAATCTCTGCCGAAAGTTTGTGAATATCCTGAAAAAGTCGCATCTGCCTTATCAGTCCTAGACTCAGGTGTATCCCAGATTGCACAATTTGCACATGTGTTTGAAACACATACTAATTTATATATCCTCGTTTCCTATACCAGACACACTACCGCTCAGCAATCTAGTCCACCATAGTAAGTGTAGGTTTAAAAACACACCAGATCTAGGATCTCGCTCACCTCACTGTTGATCGATTATGAACAAACAGTCCATGCCACGATGTTCTCAGCAGCCACAATTTTTTCCCCCGTGAGTACAGGGCCCGACAAATAACGAGGCCGATCGGGCAAGTTAGAGAGCCTATGTCACCTTCCACCTCGCCGCAATGGCTGCCTCAGTTCCTCGACGCGTTCGAACGACGCTTCCCCTTCAGGAGATAGCGAATGTCCCCCCCCTGAACCAACGGTATCTACCCTACTTCGCTTCAAAAGATTTGGAGCTCGCCCTCGGCTCACTGCACGAGCAGCCCAAAGTTCTAATAATTTCAGCGCATCAGTGTGGGCTTGCCCGATGTTCAGGCTTAATTACAACAAAAAGTCCATTCGTACCATTGTCGAGCGCGAGCTGGGTGGTCGTTGCCCGAACTGGAATAGGATGCACGTCCGAGCTTCTTCTCAATGCCGTGCATGGGCGCCCACCCAACAGATGCCATGTGGAACGATTGCGTTTAGCTCACGCAGTGCAGACATCTGTACGACGGCACTTGCGGAAGTGTTTCAGCGCTCTTCAATCTCGAAGGTCGCTTGTCGTTTTCCAAACGTGGCTTTCTCGCCTGGGTCAGCCCGCCGGCAAGCCTATACGGACGCCGGGCGAGACCCTGCGCGTGTTCTTCGGTGCGCTCAAATCGCGAGCGATTCTCATCTCGCATCGGAGCGGCACTGGCAGCGCGGGCTGCACGACGTCCGGATTATCAGATTCGTCGTTGTACATGACAAAGCCTTTTTCAATGCGTCTTGGCTCTGCCAACAAAGAATTCCATTCCGCTCTGCCCTACGAGCAGTTTCTATCCACTCATGGAGACAGTGCGACATCGCGCTCATGCCTCTCGAAGGCGGACCTGGCGAGAAGTATAAGAGCGATGTGAAGTTTGTTGAAGCGTCGAGTCTAGGCCGTGGCCACCTTTGCGAGCCCCGACGTCTATGAGTGGGACCATCCTCGATGGCGTCACTGGGCCTAATCGTTCCGGACGTGGACGGTTGGGCAGCGGCTCTCGAAGCGCTGGCCTCCGACCGCGGGCGTCTGCTTCGTATTGCCTCCGCGGCCCACGCTTATGTGAGCAGACACCGACTCTTCTCCGCTCAGATTGATGATCGACTCGCTTGGTACCGGCATCTGTGGGAGGAGCGGATCAATCTCACCAAGGCGCTTTCCGGCAGATTTGCGGCAACTTGAACGGGAGAATAGGCGGGTGGCCTGACGTTCAACGATCACCGTGAAAGGCCGGCTCTATCGATGTCGTTGCGACTACGAAAACCAGGTTTCACGACGCTCAAGCCATGTTGCAGGCTCGCAACAAGATGAAATTTCCGACACCGGAATCCGACTTACGCCTTGCGGCCTCTCGGGCCCTCGGCTACCACCGGAGCGATCTCAGGAGGCCGCCTCATACGATGTGGTTGCTCACTGATGACAGCACAGCGGGCTACGGCAGCTTGTGAGCGTTTGTGCTACCATTGGAGACGATGAAATATGAGCACTCTTGTTGGTACCTCTGGGAACGACAACCTGGCAGGCGGCACCAGCGCCGACCTGATTCTCGGCCAGCAGGGTAGCGACACGAATCGCTGGCAACGCGGCAACGACACGCTCTATGGCGGCCAGGGGAACGAACGATCTCGTTCGGCCTCCCCGGCACCTCCGGGACCTGCTGGTCTACGGCGGTGAAGGTTCGGACACGATCATCTCTTGGCCGGTGGTCGTTAATACCATCGTCGGTGGCACCGGCAACGCGATTGATTCGACCGACGGTGCCGACTTCATCAACGACTCGGCCGACAGCGCTGGCGACATCATCTTCGGCAACGGCGGTGACGACACCATCTACGGTTCCGAGCGTCGCGAGCGGCAATGGCAGCTTTCAATACTTCGCCGTATGTTAGGCCAGCTTGTTCGGCGGCTACGGCAACGACCTCATTACCGTCGGTGGCGCATCCGCGTTGATTTTTGGGTAACCAGGGCAACGACAACATCACGTACGGTGGTGCTGCGACGACTACGTCTTCCGACACGGTCTACGGCGGCACGGGCGATGACAGCATCGTTGGCCTCGTCGACGGTCGCCGGCAGCAATGGCTTCCTGGTCGGCGGCGAGGGCAACGACACCATCATCGTCCGCTGGTGGCGGCAGAACACCATCACGGGCGGCACGGGCAACGCCGCGATCGATTCGCAGGCAGGTGCGGCGGGTGACGGTAACGACCTGATCTCGGTCGGCGGTGGCGCTGGCAACGACTTCATCCTCGGTAACTACGGCAACGACACGATCACCACGCTTTCTCGCAGGTACGAGTGGTGACATTCTCGCTGGCGGCCAGGGCAACGACCTCGATCATCTCCGGTGCGAACGTCAAACAGCCTGATCCTGGGCAACCAGGGCAAACGATTCGATCAACGTTTGTTCTCCTCGCGGGCACCGACACGATTTACGGCGGTATGGGCGATGACACGATCGTGGCCGGTAGCTCGGTGACGGGGCGGCGGCGCGTGATCTACGGCAACGAGGGCAACAACTATCCTCCAGGTTTCGGCAACCTTAACGACACGATCTACGGTGGCAACACCTCCAACGATGCCGTCCGGCAATGGTGATGGCAACAGCGATACGATCAACTTCGGTTGCTGGTGGCTCGGGCGAACGGACATCGTCTTCGGTGGCTCGGGCAACGATGCGATCAATCTGGGCGCTGGTACGGCGGCGGGTGAATGTCACGATCACCGGTGGCGTTGGTGCTGACCAGTTCGCGTTCGGTGCCTTATGGCTACACGGTCTCTGGCAACGGCAGCGTGATCGGCGGCGGTTCCGGGCTCGACCTCGTTACCGACTTTGTGAGCGGAATTGACAAGTTCCACCTTACCAACTCAACGCTGGTGCGGCCTCGCAAACCGTGCACATATCGGGTTATCTCCGCGACCAGCCTCGGAGCGGCTGCTTCGGCCGCCCTCACCGCTGCGGATACGCTGATCGGTGCGACCTCTGGCGGCCGCTGCGACCTCGGTTCAACTACAACGGCCGAACTATTTCGGTTCGGGAGTCAATAACTGCGGCGCGGTAACTATAGCGCGACGGGATCGCGGGCTTCATGCCGGCAACGACATCCTCATCGACATCGACAAGACCACGACCCTGTCGAAGAACGACTTCATCTGATCCCTGATCGACTGAAGTCACCCAACTGAGACCGCGGGGGGCAGGTGACTGCCCCCCGTTTTCGTGTCCGGCCCGCGGTGGCCACGACCCTCCGAGCCGATGCAGTTCGCCACCACCTACGCTCCCGGCATCTTCGATTTCCGCACCCATGTGATGGGGCGTCAGTCCGCCGGCATCGGCTTCCTGCGGGCGGCCCTCGGCGCGCGGCCCGAGCGCATCTGGTGCTACGCGGCGGATCGCGGGCAAGCTCAGGTCTTCGGCGGCGACGTCATGCAGATGACCCCGACGCCGCCCGAACTGCGCTTTATCCCCTGGGACCAGCCCGCCCGGCTCGCCCAGGCCGGCCTGCTCTACCGGGCCGACCCCGGCCTCGAACCCGACGCCTGGAATCGCCGCGAGCACGGTTCGGCCCGCGCCTGGAGCCTCTGCGGCGTCACTCACTCGCTCTCGTCCCTGCGCTCGATGAGCGCCGTCGCCTCGCTGCTGCGGGCGCCGCTCTACCCCTGGGACGCCGTCATCTGCACCTCAACGGTGGCGCGGGACCTCTACCGGTCCATGCTGGAGGCCGAGATGGAGCACCTGCGCGAGAGCCTCGGCGCCACCCGCTTCGCTTTGCCGCAGCTCCCCCTCATCCCGCTCGGCGTCCATGCCGGGGACTTCGCCTTCACGGCCGAGCAGCGCGCCGCGGCCCGCACCGGGCTCGGCATCGGTGCCGAAGACGTGGCGGTGCTCTTCGCCGGCCGCCTCACCTTCCACGGCAAGGGCCACCCCATGCCCATGTTTCCTGGGGCTGGAGGAGGCCGCCAGGGCGAGCCCGCACCCCGTCCACCTCGTGCTCTTCGGCCGCTATCCCAACGCGTCGATTGGCGAGGCCTTCGTGCGCGAGGCGGCGCGTTTCGCGCCCTCGGTGCGGCTGGTCCACCTCGACGGCTCCAAGCCCGAGAATACCGGCGTCGCCTGGGCGGCGGCCGACATCTTCACCTCGCTCAGCGACAACATCCAGGAGACCTTCGGGCTGACGCCGGTCGAGGGCATGGCGGCGGGCCTGCCCGTCGTGGTCAGCGACTGGAACGGCTACAAGGACACGGTGCGGGACGGGGTGGACGGCTTCCGCGTGCCCACCCTCATGCCGCCCGCCGGCTGCGGCATCGACCTGATCGACCGGCACGAGACCTCGGTCGACCATTACGACCTCTTCATCGGCAACCTGTCGCAGCTCACCGCCGTCGACGTCGGCGCCACCGCCGAGGCCTATCGCCGCCTCATCGCCTCGCCGGCCCTCCGCCGCCGCATGGGCGATGCCGGCCGGCAGCGGGTGCGCGACACCTTCGATTGGGCCCTGGTGTTCCGCCGCTACGTGGCGCTCTGGGAGGAATTGGCCGAGCGGCGGCGCGCCGACCCCGCCGTGCCGGGCGAGGAGAGCCGCCTGCGCCGGCCCGACCGGCCCGACCCCTTCGCGCTCTTCCGCAGCTTCCCCACCGCCCAGGCCGGTGCCGGCACGGCGGTGCGGCTGCGCCCCGGACACGGCCTCGCCGACGCGACGGAGCGCCGCGCCCTGGCCTCGGTCGGCTTCGCCACCGCGGCCCTGCCGCCCGAGCCCCTCGTGGCGGCCATCCTGGAGCGGCTGTCGGGCGAGTGGACGACCATCGGCGCCCTCGCGGCCGCCCTGCCGGGCACCCGCCACGCGGCGCTCGTCCGCGGCCTCATGTGGCTCGCCAAGATGGGCATCGTCGAGACCGACGCGGCGGGACCGGGCCGCGCCCGTTGGGACGCGATCAGTGATTGACTGAGCGAAGCTCATTTTATACATGGGTTCTTCGAGGGGGAGGATGACATGGGCGACACCGAAGCGGCACCGGCCTATCGCAACCTGCTGCCCGGCGACCGCCTGCCGTACATCCGCCAGACCTGTCAGGGCATCCAGTTCCTGCCCGATGCCATGGGCGGGCGCTACCTCGTCTTCTGCGCCCACGGCGGGGACGACGCGGTCGGCCGCCGCGCCATCGCGGCCGTGCAGGCGGGGCGCGCGCGGTTCGACGACGAGCGGGCGGCGATCTTCTTCCTCGCCACCGATGCCGCCGATGAGGCCTCGGGCCGCTTCCCCGATTCCATGCCGGGCCTGCGCTTCATGTGGGACCTCGACGCCAGCGTCAGCCGGGCGCTCGGCGCCGTGCCGGTGAACCGGGACGGGGATGCCGCCGAGCTGCGCCGCCGCTTCTGGCTGGTGGTCGACCCGACGCTGCACGTGCTGAAGGTCATCCCCTTCGCGCCCGACGGCAGCGACGCCGAGGCGCTGTTCGAGCTGCTCGACGGGCTGCCCCAGCCCTCGCGCTTCGCCGGCTTCGAGATCCCGGCCCCCGTGCTGGTGCTGCCCAACGTCTTCGATCCGAACCTCTGCCGCCACCTCATCGGCCTCTACGACGGCCACGGCGGCGGGGAATCGGGCGTGATGCGGGGCAACGTCGGCGTCTTCGACCGCTCCTTCAAGAGCCGCAAGGACTACACGATCGAGGATCAGGGGCTCGTGCGCCACGTCCAGGGGCTCATCGCCCGGCGCGTCCTGCCCGAGATCGAGCGGCTGTTCTTCATGACGATCACCCGCATGGAGCGCTACATGGTGGGCTGCTACGCGGCCGAGGACGGGGGCCACTTCCGGCCGCACCGGGACAATTCCTCGCCCATCACGGCCCACCGCCGCTTCGCGGTCTCGATCAACCTCAACGCCGATTTCGAGGGCGGGGCGGTGAGCTTCCCCGAATTCAACCCGCGCGGCATCAAGGCGCCGCCCGGCTGGGCCGTGGTCTTCCCCGCCAACGCGCTCCACGCCGTGAGCCGCGTCACGCGCGGCCGGCGCTACGCCTTCCTGCCCTTCGTCTACGACGAGGCCGGGGCCGCCATCCGTGACAAATACCTCGCCGACCAGGCCGCCGCCGCCGGGGCCGAGCCCGCCAAGGTGGCGTGAGGCGCCCGGGCCCGGCGGCGCCGCCCGCGATATGGCCACATTCCGCGGCCATGCACGGGATGGTTCCGTCGGACCCCGACTTTTCCGCGCTCGCGCGGCCCTTAACCTCGTCTGGTGTATGACGTCCGCCGCGTCCGCCCTTTCCGTTCCCAATGGATTGACTGAATGTCCTTGAGCACCGTGGCGGACAAGGCCGGACCGGGCAGCGCCGAGCAGAGGCCGGTGCCGGTCGCGCCGCAGCCCGCCCAGGCCGCCCCGCCGCCGCCGCCCGCCGACACCGGTCTCCCGTCGCTCGCGCTCGTCGCCAACTTCCACAAGCTCGCCTGCGACGTCGAGCAGGTGCGCCACGAGATGGGTCTCGGCACCAAGCCCTGCACCTCGGTCGACGTCGTGCGGGCCTCGAAACTCGTCAAGCTCAAGGCCAAGTGGCTCCTGAAGCAGCCCGCCAAGGCGCTGGTCGGCGTGCCGCTGCCCGCCATGCTGGAGATGAAGGACGGCTCCTTCTGGATCTACGGGCGCCGGCACGACGACGGCAAGATGCGCCTCGTCAACGCCGTGACGCGCGAGGTGAAGAACCTCTCGGACGACGAGCTCGCCCCCGACTGGACCGGCACGCTCATCCTCTTCGCGCGGCGCGCCTCGCTCAAGCAGGAGGTCGGCTCCTTCTCGCTCGCCTGGTTCCTGCCCTCGCTGTGGCGCTACCGGCGGCCGCTCGCCAGCGTCATCGTGGCCTCGCTCTTCATCCAGCTCTGCACGCTGGCCTCGCCGCTGCTGTTCCAGATCGTCATCGACAAGGTCCTCACCCACAAGGGCATGTCGACGCTCTACATGGTCATCCTGGGCATGTGCCTCGTCGGCCTGTTCCAGGCGCTGCTGACCTGGCTGCGCACCTACATGCTCACCCACACGACGAGCCGCATCGACGTCGAACTCGGCGCCAAGCTCTTCGACCACATGGTGCGCCTGCCGCTGAACTATTTCGAGACGCGCGCCACCGGCCAGACGGTCGCCCGCATGCGCGAGATCGAGCAGGTCCGCAACTTCCTCACCGGCTCGGCCCTGCTGACCGGGCTCGACGTGATCTTCTCCGTCGTGCTCATCGTCGTGATGGTGGCCTATTCGCCCTTCCTGTCGGTGATCGCGCTGCTGTCGCTGCCCGTCTACGTGGTCATCGGCTACGTCATGCGGCCGCTGCTCATGGAGCGCATGAAGGACAAGTTCAACAAGAGCGCCCTGTCCCAGCAGTTCCTGGTGGAATCGATCGTCGGGATCCAGACCGTCAAGGCCATGGCGATCGAGCCCGTGCTGCGCCAGGACTGGGAGGAGAGGCTCGCCGCCTACGTGGGCTCCTCCTTCGACGCCGTGTCGATCGCCAACGTGGGCCAGAACGCCTTCCAGTACGTCTCGAAACTGTCCACCGCCGCCGTGCTGTTCTTCGGCGCCCAGGCGGTGATCAACGGCGACCTCACGGTCGGCGGCCTCATCGCCTTCAACATGATCTTCGGCCAGGTGACGGGCCCGATCCTGCGCCTCTCCCAGCTCTGGCAGGACTTCCAGCAGGTGCAGATCTCGGTCGACCGGCTGGGCGACATCATGAACAACTTCCCCGAATCCACCTCCATGGCCCAGGCGCACCTGCCGCCCGCCAAGGGCGAGGTGCAGATCCGCGGCATGACGTTCCGCTACGAGCCGGGCGGGCGCGAGATCCTCAAGAACATCAACCTCGCCATCCCGGCCGGCCAGGTCATCGGCATCGTGGGCCCGTCGGGCTCGGGCAAGTCCACCCTCACCAAGCTGATCCAGCGCCTCTACATCCCCGAGCGCGGCCAGATCCTGGTCGACGGCATCGACATCGGCCAGGTCGACCCCGCCTGGCTCCGGCGGCAGGTCGGCGTGGTGCTGCAGGAGAACCTGCTGTTCAACAAGACCGTCCACGAGAATATCGCGCTCGTGAACCCCGCCATGTCGCGCGCCCAGGTCATCGCCATGGCGCGCCTGTCGGGGGCGGACGAATTCATCAACCGCCTGCCGCTCGGCTACGACACGATGATCGTCGAGCGCGGCGCCAACCTGTCGGGCGGCCAGCGCCAGCGCCTCGCCATCGCCCGGGCGCTGGCCGCCAACCCCCGCATCCTCATCCTCGACGAAGCCACCTCGGCCCTCGATTACGAGAGCGAGCGCATCATCCAGGAGAACATGCGCCACATCGTGCACGGCCGCACCGTCATCATCATCGCCCACCGCCTCGCCGCCGTGCGCGACTGCCACCGCATCATCGCCGTGCAGGACGGCGCCGTCGTCGAGGACGGGTCGCACAACGAACTCCTGGCCCTGCCCACCAGCCTCTACGGCCGCCTGTGGCGCATCCAGGCCGGCGAAAGCGCAGCCGCATGAGCACCCCCGTCCCGCTCCCGGCGCCCCGCCGCGCCAAGCTCCCGGCCGTCATCGCCCGGCTTCCCGCCCTGGTGAAGCCCGGCCCCGTCGTGTCGAAGCCCGGCTCGGCCTATACGGAGTTCCTGCCCGCCCATCTCGAGATCCTCGAGACGCCCGCCTCGCCCAAGATGTCCTTCATGCTCTGGACCATCTGCGGCATGCTGACGGCCGCCATCGCCTGGAGCTCGCTCGCCAAGATCGACATCTACGCCGAGGCGCAGGGCCGCATCCAGCCGAGCGGCCGCTCCAAGGTGGTCCAGCCGCTCGACGTCGGCCGCGTCTCCGAGATCGCGGTGTCGAACGGCAGCAAGGTCAAGGCCGGCGACCTCCTGGTCTCCCTCGACGCGACCCAGAGCGAGGCCGACCGCGCCGCCGCCTCGGCCGAACTCCAGTCGCTCCACGCCGAGATCGCCCGCCGCACCACCGAGATCTTCGACGTCCAGGGCGGCATCGCCAATTCGGCCATCATCTATCCCGCCGACGTCTCCGAGCCCTACCGCCGGCGCGACGATGCGGTGTTCCAGGCCGAGATGAGCCAGTACCAGGCCCAGATCGAGAGCCTGCAGGCCCAGCTCGCCGAGAAGACCGCCCGCGCGACCCGCCTCAAGGACTCCACGGCCGCGCGCGAAAAGGTCATCGCGTCGCTGGCCGAGAAGCTCAACATGAAGCAGACGCTGGAGGCGCGCCAGTCGGGCTCCCACGCCGCCGTGCTCGACGCCAGCCAGGTCCTCGAGAACGAGCAGCGCAACCTCGCCGACGACCGCGGCCAGATGCTGGAGAACGACGCCGCCGCCGTGTCGCTGCGCCGCCGGCTCGACCAGGCCAAGCGCGACTTCCTCGCCACCCAGAACCAGAAGCTCAGCGACGCCCAGCGCAAGCGCGACGACGTCGAGCAGACCTTCGTCAAGGCGAGCGACAAGGTCCAGCACGCCCGCATCGTGGCGCCGATCGACGGCACCGTGCAGCAGATGGCCGTCACCACGGTCGGCCAGGTCGTCACCTCGGGCCAGCCCCTCATGGTGATCGTGCCGTCGAGCGGCGCCCTCGAAGTCATGGCCCTGGTGCAGAACCAGGACATCGGCTTCATCAAGCCCGACCAGGACGTGGTGCTGAAGGTCGAGGCCTTCCCGTTCAGCCATTACGGCACGCTGAAGGGCACGGTGAAGCGGATCTCGAACGAGGCGGTGGATTCGCAGGAGGCGACCGCCTCGTCGGATGCCAGCACGCTGGCGCGGCCCATCAACGGCTCGGCCGTGACGGGCAGCCAGAAGGTCCAGAACCTCGTCTACCCCGTCACGGTTCAGCTCGATCAGTCGTCGATCGATGCCGACGGCAAGGAGGTCCCGCTCATGCCCGGCATGATGGTGACCGCCGAGGTGCAGACCGGCAGCCGCCGCGTCATCCAGTACCTGCTGGCGCCGATCTGGGAAGCTTCGACGCAGGCCGCGCACGAGCGCTGACCGCGCCCCGGACGGGAGCGCGGACGAGGCCGGCCCCGCGCGGGGCCGGCCGTGGGACGGGTATGACGGGAGGACAGGGGTGTCGGTAGATCACGGTGGCGGCGCGGGCGCGTCGCGGCGCACGGCGGTTCTGATCACCGGCATGCATCGCAACGGCACCTCGGCCCTGGCCCGCACCCTGTCGCTGCTCGGCGCGGCCCTGCCGGCCGACCTCGTCCCCGCCAACGAGGGCAACCCCCACGGCCACTGGGAACCCCAGGGCATGGTCGACCTCAACGACCGGCATGCTGGCCGATGCCGGCTCGGACCTCTACGGCGTCGGCGACATCGCGGCCGCGTGGTTCGCCTCGCCGGCCGCCGCGGGCTTCACCGCGCGAGGCCTCCGACCTCGTCGCCCGGTTCCTTCGGCGACGAGCCGCTCGTGGTGCTGAAGGATCCCCGCACCGCCCTGCTGGTGCCGATCTGGAACCGGGCGCTGGCCGAGCGCGGCTATCGCGTCGTCCACGTCCTGCCGCTCCGCCATCCGGCCGACGTGGCCGAGTCGCTGCGCCGCCGCCATCTCAAGACCATCCCCTACGACGCCTGGACGAGCCCGCGCGGCGAGGCCGTCTGGCTGCGCTACACGCTGGCGGCGGTGCGGGGCTCGCGCGGCCTGCCCCGCGTCTTCCTGCGCTACGGCGACCTCCTCGCCGATTGGCGCGGGGCCGTGGAGCGCGTCGGGCGCGACCTCGGCATCGCCTGGCCTGGCCTCGGCACCGGGGCCGAGGCGCGGGTCGACGCCTTCCTGCACGGCAACGACCGGGCGGAGGGGCGGCCACGCCGCCGTCAGCGCCGACGTGCGCAACCTGCGCGAGCTCGATCTCGCGGGCCTGGCGTCCCTGTGCTACGGCGTGCTCTGCGAACGCGGCGACGACGGCTCGCGCATCGACGCCATCCAGGCCGCGTTCTCCGAGCGGATCGGCGGCGCGGGCGACCTCGTGGCGATGCTGGAAGGGCTCTACCCGCTGGTCTGGCGCTTCTACGAGGAGAGCGAGGCGCGCCGGCGGCGGCTCGACCTGTCGCTCGCCGGCGAGGGTCGCGCGCGCGAGGGCCAGCAGAAGACCTGGGCGGCGCTGACCGAGGCCAATGCCGACAAGCTCACCCTGCAGCAGGCGCTCGGCTCGCGTGACCGGCAGGTGGTCAGCCTCGAGGCCGAGGTGGCGCGCCTGTCGGCCGAAGCCGGCGCCCTGGAAGGCCGCGCCGCCGAATGCGAGATCCGCCTCGCCGAGCGCGAGGCCGAGGCCAGCGCCCTCTACGCCGACCGTGCCGCGCGCGAGGAGGCCCACGCGCGCGAGCGCCACGCCGCCGAGGCCCGGCTCGCCGCCCTTCAGGCCTCGACGTCCTGGCGCGTCACGGCACCCTTGCGCGGGCTGGCGCGCCTCTTCGGGAGGCGGGGGTGATGCCCGCCCGGCCGCTGCGCATCTGCTTCGTCGCCGGCGAACTCCTCGGGGCGCACAAGAACGGCGGCATCGGCACGGCCACCACGCACCTCGCGCTGTTCCTGGCCGGGGCCGGCCACCGGGTGACGGTGCTCTACACAGGCGCGCCCTGGATCGACTATACCAGCCCCTGGATCCGCCGCTGCGCGGCCGCCGGCGTCGCCATCACGCATCTCGATGCGCGATCCGGCGAGATCTACCCGCTCTGGCTCCGCGAAACCTGCGTCATCTACGACCACCTGCGCGGCCTCGATCAGGACGTGATCCTGTTCCAGGACTGGGAGGGGCCGGGCTTCAGCAGCATGGTGGCGAAACGTGCGGGCCTCGCCTTCGCGACGACGACCCTGGCGGTCGTGGCGCACGGGCCGACGGCCTGGCTGCTCGACGCCAACAGGGCCCTGGCGGGCGACCAGCGCAGCCTCGCTCATCTCCACATGGAGCGCGTCGTGCAGGAATGGGCGGACGCCATCCTGTGCCCCTCGCGCCACATGCGGGACTGGCTGCGCGCCAGCGGCCAGCCGCTCGCGCCCCGCCTGGACGCCGTGCCGCTCTATCTCTGGTCGGATCCCGAGGACGCGCGGCCGGAGCGGCAGGGCAGGGCGCTCGACCGGGTGGAGCGCATCGCCTTCTTCGGCCGGCTCGAAACCCGCAAGGGGGTCGACCTCTTCGTCGAGGCCGTCACGTCCGAGGCGCTCGCGGACCGGGACTTCGACGTGGTGTTCCTCGGCAAGCCGGCCTCCCACACGCCGGACGGCATTCGGGCCATCGTGGCCCGGCGTCGGCCGTCGCTGCTGGATCGCCTCTCCTTCGAGACCGATCTCGACACCGACGCCGCCCAGGCCTACCTGCGCGACCGGCAATGCCTCGCCGTGATCCCGTCGCTGGTCGACAACGCGCCCTGCGTGATCTCGGAATGCCTGCGGCGCGCCATCCCTTTCCTGTCGACCCGGACGGGCGGCATCCCGGAACTCGTGGCCGCCGACGAGGTCGCCAGGGTCCTGGTCGAGCCGCGGGCGGCGGCGCTGGCGGCGCGGCTCGCGGATGTCCTGGGCCAGTCTTTCGCGCCCGCGCGCCCGGCCTATGCCGAGGCGGAGGTCGCGGCGCGCTGGATGCAATGGTTCGCCGCGCCTGGCGGCGGGGTCCGGGCCGCGCCCGGCGCCGCCTCCGCCGCGGGCCGAGCGGACCGCCGTCATACTCACCCATCACGAGCGGCCGGACCTCGTGATGCAGACGCTCGAATCCCTCGCGGCCCAGACCCGCACGGACTTCGAGCTCGTCCTCGTCGACGACGGCAGCCGCTCGGCGGCGGCGGCGGCGGCCCTGGACGCCATCGAGGAGCGTTCCTGGCCTTTCCGCCTCACCGTGGTGCGCCAGGCCAATGCCTATCTCGGCGCGGGCCCGCAACGCCGGCCTGCGGGCGACGGAGGCCGAGCGCATCGTCTTCATGGACGACGACAACGTCGCCTTCCCCGACCTCGTCGAGCGGCTCGACGGCCGCCATGTCGCGCACGGGCGCCGATATCGTCACCTGCCAGATGTCGATCTTCCGCGACGCCTGCGGCGGAGCCCGAAACCCGCCGACCTCTTCGCCGCCGAAACGCTGGGGTTTCCCCGGGCGGGTCCGTGGAACTCGGGCTCTCGGTCAACGTCTTCGGCGACGCGACCGGGATCTACCGGCGCGGCGTCTTCGACCAGATCGGCGGGTTCCACGAGCGGCGCGGCGTCGGCTACGAGGACTGGCATCTCCACGCCCGGGCGGCACTGGCGGGCCTCGCCATCGTGTCGCTGCCCGAACCTCTGTACTGGTACAGGCGCGTGCCGACCGGGATGCTGATGTCGACGGACGCGTTCGACAACAACCGCGTCATCTGGGACGCCTATGCGGCGGCCCTCCCGGCCTCCCTGCGCCGCCTCGTCGATCTGTCGGTGCGCCGCGACGGCGTGGTCTGATAGTCGATCAGGCCCGGGCGCGGATCACGAGCCCACGGCGTCCGGCCGGACAGGCCGGACCCGTATCGAAAGCGCCTTACTGATGGGGCTGGGCGGAGGCGCTGGTGGCGGCGCCCGCCGCCTGGGCGTTCCGGCCCTGGATATCAGCGATGGAACGCTGCAGGAAGGTGCTGCTGTCGCCGAGCGCCACGGTGGGCTCGCAGCGCGGATGGCAGGCGTAGGTTTCCCGGTCCATGCCGCGCTGCACCACCATCATCGAGGGCGCCTCCCGCACCCTGAGGCGCGTGTCCTGCAGCAGCGTGCCGTGTCCGTCGAGGAACAGCAGGTTCGTGTCGCCGAAGCCCTTGCCGGTGAGGATCACCTGGCCGGTGTTGCGCAGCATCGTCACGTCCGCCACGATCGGGTTGCCGACCACGATCGTCTCGGTCGTCGCGGGATAGGGCATGATCTGGGCGCGGTCGAGAAGGACCGTGACGGTCTGGTCCTGGGCGCGGGCCGGCAAGGCGCCGCCCAGGATCGCCGCGACCGCCAGGGCGCATCCCGCCGTCCGAGCCCGTTTCAGTCCCCAAGACGGCGTCCTGCGCGCGGACCGCATGGCCGTATTCCTCCGATCGATCGACATCCCTACGCAAGGATGAACGAGGAGCGTCAACGAACCCTGAACGAAGCGCGATTCCGCGGCGCGTGACCGGGCCGGATGCCGGTCCGGGACGATCGCCGCGGGCTCCCTGGCACGGTGCATGGGATCAGCGCGAGCCGACTCTGCGCCCAAAAGCGGCGTCGCGTGCAACGATCATCTATATTGTCGATGCTGTCACCGAACGTTAACCCAACGCGCATCATCCAGCGCAGGGACAGGTTTAGCCGGTCAGATTAACTGCTTTGCAAGTCCTGGCGCTTATCTTGAGCTCATCCCGAGACCACAAACCGCGTGGCTACCGGGTGAAGGTCCGAAAGCCAGGAGTAGACCATGAACATCTTCGCGCGTTTCGCCAAGGACGAGTCCGGCGCCCACTGCCATCGAATACGGCATGATTGGCTGGCCTGATCAGCGTCGTGATCATCGGCACGATCACCACAATCGGCACGAGCCTCAACAAGAAGTTCCTGGCGATCTCCACCAACCTGACCTGAGGTGGCGATCCGCGAAGCCTTCTCGGGCTTCGCGGATATTCCGCTTCGACGGGGCCGGAGCGGTCCGGGCGGCGAAACCGCCCGGTCCGTCGCTTCGGCCGAACTGATGTCGGGCCCCGTGCGGCCGGGTCCATTCCTTCGGAACAGGTGCCATGCTTCAGTTGGTCGTCCTGGTCTTCTTTCCGCTGCTCATGGCCTATGCGGCGGCCTCCGACCTCTTCACGATGACGATCGCCAACTGGATCTCGCTGGCGCTCGTGGTCGGGTTCGCCGCCATGGCGCTCGTCGCCGGCATGCCGGCCTGGGACCTGCTGACCAACAACATCGCCTGCGGCTTGGTCGTGCTCGTCGTGACCTTCGCGCTCTTCGCCTGCGGGTGGATCGGCGGGGGGGACGCGAAACTGGCGGCCGCGACGGCCGTGTGGCTCGGCTGGCGGCAGATCTTCGACTATGCTTTCGAGGCCTCCCTGATCGGCGGTGGCCTGACGCTCGCCATCGTGCTCTGGCGCAGGTACGAAATGCCGGCCATGCTGATGCGCCGCGACTGGATCGCCCGCCTCCACAATGCCGCGAACGGCGTCCCCTACGGCATCGCGCTCGCCGCGACCGGCCTCATGCTCTATCCCGAGTCCTGGATCTGGACCAGCGTCGCCGCGTCCTGAACAGGGCGTGGAAATCCAGGTTCATGGAGGCCGCGTCGGGTGCGTCCTTCTCCCGGCGCGGGACGGGTGCCCTGCGAAATCAGGGTCGGATCCGGATCGGAGCCCTGGCGTCCTGACTCTCGCCCCGACGATGGCGTCGGATCTGGATCGTCCGTCGGCCCTCGCTCCGTCCGCGAGCGCGGCGGTCCGGGCCGCCAGGAGCCCTCGCAGGACGCGACCGCCCGCGCCTTCCCGGGAACGACCGGCGCTCGGCCCACCCTGCCTGCGCGACCGTCTTCCGCGTGGCCACACGGTGAGCGCTTCGGCCTTTGAGCCGCTATCCCGGCGGATGCGGCGGCCATGGGTCTGGGCGGAGGGACCTGCACGGGTCGGAAAACCCGCGATATCGGATCTCGCCCCGGTCTGACCGGCGCGCCGGCCCTTCGCCGGGTAGGCGCGACGCGGCGTCGTTCTTCGCTTGCCCCGGGGACGGCGGCTCGGGAATGATGCGACCGGGTTTGGGCGGCTTCCCGGTCGGAAGCCCGATCCTCCGCAGGGGACGGGGGAGTGTCCGGGCCGCGCGCCGTCAGGCGGCGACGCGCTCCGGCACCCGCCTTTCGCTGCTCAGGGCCTCGACGGCGCCCGAGTAGCCGCTCTCGGAATAGTCGGCATCCTCGTTGACGCGCCACACGTCGTAGCGGCGCTCCTCCGCCAGGATGTTCTCGACCGTCAGCATGGCGGTCATCATGGCGTGATCCTGGTTGTTGTATTTGTGCATGCCGTTGCGTCCCACCATGTGCAGCGTGGGATAGTCGTGTTCGATTTCGAGCCGCACCATGGCGACGTGCTCGGCGTAGCCGTCGTCGTAGACCGGATAGGCCTTGGGCTGGCGCACCACGCAGGCGTCCACGACGTCCTCCGAGGAGATCAGGCCGATATGGTCGATCTCGCGTTTCGCCAGGGCCACGAGGTCCTCGTCCGAGGCGGTCCACAGGCCGTCCCCCTCGAAGCAGAAATATTCGAGGCCCAGGCAGGTGTGCCCGTCGTCGGGGATCAGCTCGGGCGACCAGGACCGGAAGTTCTGGACGCGGCCGACATGCACGGCGGGATCGTGGATATAGACCCAGTTGTCGGGGAAGTCGCGCGTCGTGCGGGCGATCAGCGCCACGGTGAGGAAGTCGCGGTAGCGCAGGGCGCGGGCGTGCAGCTTGCTCAGCGGCGCCGGCCGGAGGGCGTCCACGAGGTCGTGGATGGCGGCCGAGGACACGACGTGGCGCGCCGTCACGGTGGACCGCTCCCCCGCGCCGGACACCAGCGTCACGGTCCAGAGGCGGGTCGCCGCGTTCCAGGCGAGCGTCTCGAGGCCGCGGTCCATGGAGATCCGGCCGCCCCGCGCCACGATCTTGGCCGCCGCCGCCTCCCACATCATGCCCGGTCCGCGGCGCGGATACCGGAAGGATTCGATCAGCGTCTTGATGGCGCCGCCGCCGGCCGGCGCCGGCCGCTTCAGCCGCAAGGACCGCTTGACCCCGTCCATCACCGCCGAGAGGAGGTCGAGCCCCTTGATGCGCTGCGCCGCCCAATCGGCGGAGATCTCGTCGCAGGACATGCCCCACACCTTCTCGGTGTAGGTCTTGAAGAAGATGCGGAAGAGCCGCTCGCCGAAGTTGTTGCGCACCCAGTCGTGGAACGTCCGGGGCACCGCGACGGGGCGGGCCTTGGCCAAGGCGTAGGAGGCGAGGCAGGCGGCGCTGGTCAGCGGCCCGAGGTTGCGCAGGGCCTCGAAGGCCTTCAGCGGATAGGCGTAGAACTTGCCGCCGTAGAAGATGCGCGACAGCCGCGGCCGCTCGACGAAGTCGTGGGGGAGGATCTCGTCCCACAGCGCTACCACCTCGCGCGACTTCGAGAAGAAGCGGTGGCCGCCGATGTCGAACAGGTATCCCTTGTAGTCCACCGTGCGGCTGATGCCGCCGACGTAGCGGGGATCCCGCTCGATGACCTGCACGTCTCGCCCGGCCTTGGCCAGCAGATAGCCGGCCGTCAATCCGGCCGGGCCTGCGCCGATGATCAGGATATCGGTGTCGGGGGGCATGCGGGGCATCCTGGACTGGGACTGACGTCGAAGCGCCGCGGCGCGGACCTCGTGAAGGGCCGCCGAGTCAGCCGAGGGTCGCCCCCGCGGCCGGGCGGCGCGGAGCCGCGACGCGGAAGGTGAAGAGGCGCTGGCCCGCGAAGGACAGGGCCGCGGCGGTCGCGGCGCCGACGAGCAGCGCGACGAGGTTGGGCAGGCCCGGCAGACGCGCGGCGAGCAGCAGGAACAGCCCGTAGCTGCAGCCCTGGGCCAGCAGGGTCACGAGGCCGTAGCGCCAGAACTCCCGGTCCGCCCGGCGCCCGCTCGCCGCGAAGGTCAGGCTGCGGTTGAGGCCGAAGGTCACCCCCGGTGGCGGCGGCGAGCGAGACCGCCCGGGCGGCCGGGCGGGACAGTCCCGCGCCGAAGCCCAGCGCGAACAGGCCGGCGTCGACCGCCAGGCCGATCAGGCCGACGGCGAGGAACAGCCCGACCCGCCGGAGCTCGGCCGCGAGCTCCGGCGTGAGGAGGATCGGCCCCGGCCGGCCGCCATGCGCGAAATGTGTCACCCCGCGAGGATCGCATGCGGGACTTGCGATGAGGTAAACGGCGGGCCGCCGCCGCGGCACGCTCGACAACGCAACCTTAAGCCTTGCCGCCTATCGGGTCCGCTCCGCCGTCGTGGGTCCGCGACGCGCCGCCGGCGGTCCAGGGGCCCGGCAGACGAGGCCGACGCATGCCTGTGATCGCGAGCGAGACCGGAGAAGCCGCGCCCGGCCGGTCCGCGCCCTGGACGGTCCTGCTCTGGGCCTCGCTCGTGCCCGGCCTGCTGCTGCTGCGCCCCTACGGGGGCCTCGTCCAGGACGCCCGGATCTACATCGGGCGCGGCCTCGCCGATCGGGATCCGGCCGGACTCGGCCGCGACATGATGTTCGCGCTGGAGACGCAGACGCGCTTCAGCCTCTTCCGCAGGATCGTCGACACGCTGCTGTCGGTCGCCGATCCCGGCAGCCTCTCGCTGGGCCTCGTCGCGCTCGGCCTCCTCCTCTGGCTCGTCGCCGCAATCCTGCTGATGCGCCGCCTCGCGGCGGGGCGGACCGCCTGGGCGGCGGTGGTCGCGGCGCTGGCGCTGCCCGGAGACTACGGCCCGCTGCATATCTTCGGCTATGCCGAGGCGATCGCCACGCCGCGGCTCTTCGCCGAGGCCGCCGTCCTCTTCGGGCTCGAGCGGATGCTGGCGGGGCGGCGGCTCGCCGCGCTGGCAGTCCTCGCGCTGGCGCTGGTCGTCCATCCGTTGATGGCGCTTCCGGGGCTCGCCCTCGCGGCGGGCCTCCTGATCCGGGACGACCCGCGATGGCTCGCGCCCCTGGCGGTCCTGGCGGCGGCCGGGATGGCGGCGGCCCTCCTCGGCGCGCCGGTCCTCGGCCGCGCCCTGGTGGCGATGGATCCCGACTGGCTGGCCATCGTCCGGGCCCGGAACGCCAACCTCTTCCCGACGCTCTGGCCGGCGGACGCCTTCGGGACGATCGGGTGCCAGGCGGCGGCGGCCGCGATGGCGGGGGGCTTGGGCGCGGGCCCGGGGACCCCGGGCCGAAGCGGCGGGAGCGCCCTCCTGTGGGGCGCGGTCGCCGTCGGGGCGGGCGGGCTCCTCCTGTCGCTGGTCCTCGGCGACCTCCTGCCGAGCCTCCTCGTCATGCAGCTCCAGACCTGGCGGGCGCTCTGGCTGCTCTCCGTCCTGGGCAATGCCGGCTTCGTCCTCGCCGCCGTGACGCTCTGGAGGGCGGGGCCGCGTCCCGCCTGGCGCTGGCGCTCCTGATCCTGGCCTGGTCGTCGGCGGCGTCGCCGGGCCTGGCGCTGCCGCTCGCCGCCGCCGCCGTCCTCTGCCGCCGCCTCGAATCCACGGAGGTTTCTGCGCACCCTGTCGCCGCGGACGGGCCGCCTCGCCGTGGCGGCGGCGCTCGCCGTCGCGGCGGTCGACGGCATCATGGCGGCCCAGGCGCTCGTCGCCCTGCTGCTCGCGCCGGGGGCGGATTGGCGCGCCGTCGCGCCCTGGCCCTTCGTCGTCGCCTCGGGCGTGCTGACGGTTCCGATCCTGGCCGGTGCCGTCGCGCTGGCGCTCGCCGCCCCGTCCGGTCCGCCGCGGCCGGGCCGGCAGGGTGCCGCCCTGGCGGCCGTCGCGCTGCTCTGCGGGGCGGCCTTCCAGGTCTGGGACAGCCGCAGCGCCGAACGCCGCATGGAGGACGGCCGGGAGGGGGCGGCCGCGCTGGCGGCGGGCCTCGGGCCCGGGGAGGGCGGGCTGCGCTGGGTCGACGAGGACGCCGAGGCCTGGTTCCTGGCGCGGCGACCGGCCTTCTTCAGCGCCGTCCAGGGTGCTCCCACGCTCTTTTCACGCCCGCTGGCCCTGGAATGGTCGGCGCGGGCGGCCGCCTGCTGGCCTGGGGGCTCGTCCGGCCGGGCGACCTCCTGGTCTCGACCCGGGGGGAGAGGCCCGCCGACCGTGGCGCTGACGCCGGACGCGGTCGACCGGTTTCTGCCGCGATCCCGCGCATCCCGCCGGGCTGGTGGCGCCCGGCGACCAGCGCGCCGCCGTGCCGGAGGGGCTGTCGACCCGCCTGTGGATGCCGCCGGCGCCGATCCGTCGCCTGTCGGCCGGGGGCGACGGGCCGGCGTGGCGGAGCCTCGACCGCTTCACCGTCGTCAGTTGTGCGCCCGCCAAGTCATGACGGGGCGGGCGGGAGAAATGGCGAGAATCGATTAACCATAACTTGACCATTGGCTGCTTGATTGGACGGCGAAGCTCGCCGGTTCCGGCGGGCGCCCAGGCCCGGTCATGAAAAAGTCCCGCATCATCGTCCTGTTCCTGGCGCTGGCCGCCGCCGGAGGCGCCTTCATGATGGCGGGTGGTCCCAGCGCTCCGCCCCCGGCGCCGGTCGCCGTCGCGCCGCCGCCTCCGCCGCCGCCCACGACCGACGACGTGATGGTGGCGGCCCGCGACCTGCCGCTCGGCACCAAGATCGCCGAGGGCGACCTCGCCTGGCAGAGCTGGCCCAAGGACGCGGTCCCGGCAGGGACGACGCGCAAGAGCCAGACGCCGCAGGCCTTCGACGCGCTCAAGGGCGCCATCGTCCGCATCGCCATGTTCCAGGGCGAGCCGATCCGGGCCGAGAAGCTGATCCGCGGCGACAACCCGGGCTTCATGTCGGCCATCCTGCCGACCGGCATGCGCGCCGTCGCCATCAACATCGACAGCCAGGGCGCCACGACGGCCGGCGGCTTCATCCTGCCGAACGACCGCGTGGACGTGGTGCGGACCTACCGGCCCGAGACCAAGCCCGGCGCGCCGAGCGCCACCGCCGACGTCTACCAGACCGATACGCTGCTCACCAACGTCCGCGTGCTGGCCATCGGCCAGAACGTCCAGGAAAAGAACGGTCAGCCGGTCGTGGTCGGCTCCAACGCCACGCTGGAGCTCGATCCCGACGAGGCCGAGACCATCATCCAGGCCCAGCGTACCGGCCAGCTGTCGCTGGTGCTGCGCTCGATGCTCGATGCCCAGCAGGCGGGCGGCGCGGCGGTGCGCCAGGCGGGCCATGGCCTGTCGGTCGTCCGCTACGGCACCATCTCCGAGGACCACGGCCGATGACGCGCCCGTTTCCCCTCCGTGCCGCGGCGACCGCTCCGGTCGCGCTGGCCTTCGCCCTGGCGACCGTCATGCCGCCCCTGCCGACGCTGGCCCAGACGCCCGTGCTGGTGCCCAAGGTGAGGGATTCGGCGTCGACGCCGGCCCCGCCGTTCCTCGCCGTGCCGGCGACGGCCCGCACGCAGCGGGTGACCATGCCGGTGGGCAAGTCCATGATCGTGGACCTTCCCAGCGACGCCTCGGAGGTCTTCGTCGGCCGGCCGGAGGTCGCCAACGCGGTCGTGCGCTCGCCCCGTCGCCTCTACCTCATGGCCCTCACCAAGGGGCCGACCACCATCTTCGCCCTCGACAGGAGCGGGGGCCGGATCGCGACCCTCGAGATCAACGTGATCGGGCGCGACATCGGCGAGCTCTCGGGCATCCTCAAGACCGTGATGCCCGACAACGACATCCGGGTGCAGGCGGTCGACGATACCATCATCCTCACCGGCACGGTGGCCTCCGCCGTGGACGCACAGCGCGCCTACGACATCGCCAGCGCCTTCACGGGCTATACGGCCGTCGGGTCGGGTGGAGGGGCCTCATCGACCGGCGGCGGCTCCAGCGTCTCCTTCTCGGGCAATCCCATCGTGGTGCCGGGCTCCATCATCAATTCGCTCGTCATCCGCGGCCAGGACCAAGTGACGCTCAAGGTGCAACTCGTCGAGGTCCAGCGCAACGTCGTCAAGCAGCTCGGCGTCCAGGTCGGCAGCGCCCTCGGCGTCGCGGCCTCGGGCGGCCTGTCGAGCACGGTGGGGTCGGCCGCCTATCCGACGGTCGCCAATCAGTTCACCGTCGACCCGACGACCGCCGGCGGGCTCTCCTCGACGGTGAGCTGGATCGGGCAGAAGAACTCCTTGACATCGAGCATCCAAGCCTTCGAGCGCACCGGCGTGGCGCGCATCCTGGCGGAACCCAACGTCACGGCGATCTCGGGCGAGACCGCGAGCTTCACGGCGGGCGGCACCATCCCGCTCGCCACGTCGAGCTCGATCGACCCCACGACGGGCAAGTGTACCGTCACCTACGCCCAGACCAACTATGGCGTGAACCTCGCCTTCACGCCGACGGTCCTGTCGGAAGGCCGGATCTCGATGCATATCGTGACCTCGGTCATCGAGCCCGATCCGACCTACTCGGCTACCAGCAGTTGCTCCAACCAGGTCGCGATGCGCACCCGTTCGAACACCACGACCGTGGAACTGCCGTCGGGCGGCTCCATCGTCACGGCGGGATTGATCCAGCAGGCCAGCCAGCAGGCCATCGCGGGGACGCCGGGCCTCATGAACCTCCCGATCCTGGGCGCGCTGTTCCGCTCGCGCGACTACCAGCGCCAGGAGAGCGAACTGATGATCATCGTGACGCCCTATCTCGCCAAGACCTTGCGTCCCGACCAGATCGCCAAGCCCGACGACGGATTCACCGACCCCACCGATCCGCAATCCTGGCTGCTGGGCCGCGTGAACAGGATCTATTCCAGGGCCGACAATCCCGAACTGGCCAAGAGCTATCGCGGCCGCGTCGGCTTCATCAACGACTGATGCACCACTTCACCGCTCGCCGCCTCACCGGGACTGCTCCATGACCCCCCTCCACGATCCTGCGGCACCGGTCGGCAGCCGGGCCGGCCTCGCGGCCCTGCTCCTCGCGCTGGCCCTGTCGGCGGCCGGATGTTCCTCCAACGTCGACCGGACGGTGGCGACATCGGCGATCCCGGCGGACTATCACGAGCGCCATCCCGTCGCTCTGGTCAACGCGCGTCAATCGCTCGACGTCTTCCTGCTGGGGCGGGAGGGTCAGCTCGATTACCGGCAGAAACACGACATCGAGGCCTTCTCGGCGGATTACCGCGCGCATGGCGAGGGGCTGGTGCAGGTGCTGGTGCCGCGCGGCGGCGTCGATCCCCAGGCCACCGAGGCGACGTTGCTGGCCGTGCGGCGCGCCCTGGCGGCCGCGGGCCTCAAGGGCGGCATCGAGGTCGGCTCCTACGTCACGGCCGATCCCAAGCTCGCCTCCGTGCTGCGGCTGAGTTTCGTCAAGTTGCAGGCGCGCGCCGCGGCGCATTGCGGCGACTGGCCCCAGGACCTCGCCTCCGGCTCGTCCCTCGATGGCTGGGAGAACCGCAGCTATTACAATCTCGGCTGCGCCACACAGCAGACGCTGGCGGCCCAGATGGACGACCCGCGCGACCTCGTCCGGCCGCGGGCCGACGACCCGAGCGACGTCCTCATGCGCACCCGCTCCATCAAGGATCTCCGCGGCGACCCGTCGAGCGCGACGCCGGTCGGGACGGATCCCGGTACGGCGTGGGGATTACACGTCATCCCCAGCGCCTCCAGCATCTCGGGCAACTGATGGTCGAGACCCCCGCTTCGCCCCGCGCCCTCGCCGAATCCGGCGCCGCGCGCGCCATCCCGCCGCTGCCGCGCATCTCGGTCCAGGCCTTCTGCGAGACCCCCGAGATCGCGGCCCTCATGAACGAGGCCATCGCGGACCGGCGGATGAGCCGTGCCCACGTCAAGGTCCACATGGGCGGCGCGCCGGCCGCCGTCGAGGCCTATCGGGTGTCGCCGACGCCCAACCTCATCGTCATCGAGACGACGGGGGACCGGGGCACGCTGGTCGAGCATCTCGACCGGCTCGCCGAATTCTGCGACAGCGGCACCAAGGTCGTGGTCCTCGGCCGCCTCAACGACATCGTCCTCTATCGCGAGCTCATCGCGCGCGGCGTCAGCGACTATCTCGTGGCGCCCGTGCCGGTGCTCGACCTCGTGCGGGCGCTGTCGCAGCTCTATACCCACGAGACCTCCCAGCCCGTCGGGCCGCATGATCGCCATCGCGGGGGCCAAGGGCGGCGCCGGCGCCTCCACGCTGGCCCACAACGTGGCCTGGTCGATCTCCCGCATCTTCGACATCGCCACGACGATCGTCGACCTCGACCTGCCCTACGGGACGACGGGCCTCGACTTCAACCAGGACCCGCCGCAGGGCATCGCCGAGGCGGTCTTCGCGCCGGACCGGCTGGACGCCAACCTGGTGGACCGGCTCCTGTCCAAATGCACCGACCGGCTCTCGATCCTGGCGGCCCCCGCCATGCTGGAGCGCCCCTACGACTTCGCCGAGACGGCCTTCGACGGCCTGTTCGACATCCTGCGCGCGACCGTGCCGGTCGTAGTGCTGGACGTGCCCCACGGCTGGACGGCCTGGAGCCGCCGCGCCATGATCGGCGCCGACGAAGTCCTGGTCGCCGCGGCGCCCGATCTCGCCAGCCTGCGCAACTGCAAGAACCTCGTCGACGTGCTGAAGGCGGCGCGCCCCAACGATTCGGCCCCCAAGCTCGTCCTCAACGGCGTCGGGGTGCCGCGCCGGCCCGAGATCGCCGCGGCGGATTTCGCCAAGTCCCTCGAACTGCAGCCCGCCGCCGTCGTCCCCTTCGACGCCAAGCTGTTCGGCACGGCCGCCAACAACGGCCAGATGATCGGCGAGGTCGAGGCGTCCAGCCGGACGGCGGAGCTCTTCAACGAACTCGCCCGCGCCGTCATGGGCCGCGGCGAGACCCGCCGCGCCAAGCGGACGCTGTTCGATCCCCTGATGGCGCGTCTCGCCCGCGGCAAGGCAGCGTCCTGAAGAGCGGCGCCGGTGGCTTTTGCCGAAACGGTAACCATTTCGCCGCACAATCCCGACCAGCCCGGCCCCCGGGCAGGTTCGGCTTCCCCCGGGATCGCCCGGGCGGTTCCAAGCCGGTGACCTGCCCTCGACGCGGAGCTGGAGCGCCCGCGCCGAGGCGCTCTCGCGCGCGAGGCCGGCGAGCTTGGAAGGGAAAACGCAGGATGTTCGGACGACGCGCGTCCGCCGGGACCGCACCGGCCCCGTCCCCGGTCCAGCCCCGGATGGAGCCCGCGCAGATCGGCGGGTTCCGCCCCGCGACGGTCAGCGCCGCGCCCCCGCCGCCGCCGCCCGAGACGCGGCGCTCGGACGATTATTACGTCATCAAGAGCACGATCTTCTCGGCCCTGATCGAGGCGATCGACCTCGCGCAACTCGCCAAGCTCGACGCCGAGACGGCGCGCGAGGAAATCCGCGACATCGTCAACGAGATCATCTCGATCAAGAACGTCGTGATGTCGATCGCCGAGCAGGAGGACCTGCTCGACGACATCTGCAACGACGTGCTGGGCTACGGGCCGCTCGAGCCGCTGCTGGCGCGCGACGACATCGCCGACATCATGGTCAACGGCGCCGCCAAGACCTACATCGAAGTCGGCGGCAAGATCCAGCTCACCAACATCCGCTTCCGCGACAACGCGCAGCTGATGAACATCTGCCAGCGCATCGTCAGCCAGGTGGGCCGTCGCGTCGACGAATCCTCCCCCATCTGCGACGCCCGCCTGATGGACGGCTCCCGCGTCAACGTCATCGCTCCGCCTCTCGCCATCGACGGGCCGGCCCTCACGATCCGCAAGTTCAAGAAGGACAAGCTGACGCTCGACCAGCTCGTGAAGTTCGGCGCGATCTCGCCCGACGGCGCCGAGGTGCTGAAGATCATCGGCAAGGTGCGCTGCAACGTGCTGATCTCCGGGGGCACCGGCTCGGGCAAGACCACGCTGCTCAACTGCCTGACCAACTACATCGAGCACGACGAGCGGGTGATCACCTGCGAGGATGCGGCCGAACTGCAAGCTGCAGCAGCCCCACACGGTGCGCCTCGAAACGCGTCCCCCCAACCTCGAGGGCACGGGCGCCATCACGATGCGCGACCTCGTCCGCAACTGCCTCCGCATGCGCCCCGAACGCATCATCGTCGGCGAGGTGCGCGGCCCCGAGGCCTTCGACCTGCTGCAAGCCATGAACACGGGCCACGACGGCTCGATGGGAACCCTCCACGCCAACTCGCCGCGCGAGGCGCTGAGCCGCCTCGAATCCATGATCACCATGGGCGGCTTCTCGCTGCCGTCCAAGACCATCCGCGAGATGATCGTCACCTCGGTCGACGTCATCATCCAGGCGACGCGCCTGCGCGACGGCTCGCGCCGCATCACCCACGTCACCGAGGTGATGGGCATGGAGGGCGACGTCATCATCACGCAGGACGTGATCCTCTACGACATCCTGGGCGAGGATGCGCAGGGCAAGCTGAAGGGGCGCCACCGCTCGACCGGCATCGGCCAGCCGCGCTTCATGGAGCGCGCCCGCTACTACGGCGAGGAGGAAACGCCTGGTCTCCGCCCTCGACCGTGCCGAATATCGCGAAGGAGGCGCGCTGTGATGCGGCGGCCGGCCGGTCGCGACGGCCACCTCCCCGCCCGTCCCCGCGCGGGCGGGCTCCCGGGGCCGGGAGTTCGGCGGCCGGCCGACCCGATCCCGCGCCGCTTCAGGCGGAAGGCGCCAGGAAGCGGACGACCCTCGGCCGCCGCCTCCGGCTGTGTCCCCGCCTGCGCGGGGACGAGCGGGGCGCGAGCCGATCTCGCGGAGACAGTCTGATGCCCTCCATGCCCCACGTCGATGTCAACACGGCGCTGAGCTACGGCCTCGCCGTCATGGCGCTCGGCTGCATCGTCTTCGTGCTGACGCCCTACCTGTCGGGCGACATCAAGGCCGAGAAGCGCCGGGCGGCGGTCGCGACCCCGCGCACGAGGCGCTCGGTCGACCGGGTCACCGAGGCCGCCAACCGCCGCAAGCAGGTGGCCGACAGCCTGAAGGAGGTCGAGCAGCGCGGCAAGACGCAGAGCGTGTCCCTGGAGATCCGCATCCAGCAGGCCGGCCTCGAGTGGAGCCGCCACCCCTATATCGCCTTCTCGGCGCTCGCCGGCCTGATCCTGGGCGGGGGCGTCTACATGGTCGAGGACGGGATCGTCATCGCGGCCGCGGCGGCGCTGGTGGGCGGCTTCGGCCTGCCGACCTGGATCCTGTCCTTCCTGCGCAAGCGCCGCCTCGCCAAGATCACCGAGGAATTCCCCAACGCCGTGGACGTCATCATCCGCGGCGTCAAGGCGGGCCTGCCGCTCGGGGACTGCCTGCGCGTCATCGCCACCGAGTCGGCCGAGCCGCTGCGCTCCGAGTTCCGCCGCGTCGTCGAGGCGCAGGCCGTCGGCCTCACCGTAACCGAGGCGGTGGAGCGCATGGCGGAGCGGGTGCCGATCTCGGAGACCAACTTCCTGGCCATCGTCATCGGCATCCAGCAGAAGGCGGGCGGCAACCTCACGGAGGCGCTCGGCAACCTGTCGCGCGTGATCCGCGAACGCAAGAAGATGAAGGCCAAGATCAAGGCCGTGTCCTCCGAGGCCAAGGCCTCGGCCGGCATCATCGGCTGCCTGCCCTTCGTGGTGGGCACGCTCGTCTGGATCGTGTCGCCCGACTACATCGCGCTGCTGTGGACCACCTCGACCGGCCGCATGATGATGGGCTGCGGCGCCTTCTGGATGAGCATCGGCGTCTTCGTCATGAAGAAGATGATCAACTTCGAGATCTGATACCGGCGGCCGAAGATCCTGATCTATCAGCTCAACCCCCTTCATCCTGAGCGAGGGCCCTCTCGGGCCTGCTCGGATGAGGAAGGGTGAGGATTTCAGGCCGTTGGTATGACGTGGGGTCCGGCCGGAGCGGAATGGCCCCGTCAACGGCATGGGGTGGGCGATGTTGGACGAGGTCTATTACAAGCTGTCGGACCAGCATTTCGTGGCGAGCCTGCTCGCCGCGGTGGCGGCGGCCGCGACGATCATCAGCATCGTGCTGCCCTGGCTCGAGACCGACACGCTCGGCCGCCGCATGAAGCAGGTCTCGTCCGAGCGCGAGCGCATCCGGGCGCGGGAGCGCGAGAAGCTCAGCAAGTCGGGCCGGGCCAGCCTGCGGCCGGAAGCCAAGGCCTTCATGTCGCGGATCGTCGACGGCTTCAGCGCCTCGAAATGGCTGGGGACCGAGGGCGCCAAGCAGAAGCTCGCCATGGCGGGCTATCGCGGGCAGGGGGCCGAGGTCACGTTCCTGTTCTTCAGGCTGGTGTCGCCCGTCGTCGGGTTGAGCCTCGCGGCGATCTACGCCTTCCTGTTCGCCGGTCCCGACATGGCCATCGCCTTCAGGCTCGCCATCTGCGTCGCCGGCGCCTACGTGGGCATCAAGGCTCCCGAGATCTCGCTGTCCAACACGACGTCCAAGCGCCAGAAGGCGATCCGCCAGGCCTTTCCCGACACGCTCGACCTGCTGCTGATCTGCGTCGAGGCCGGCATGTCGCTCGAACATGCGGGGCGGAAGGTCGCCTCCGAGATCGGTTCGCAATCCATCCCCATGGCGGAGGAACTGACCCTCACCATGGCCGAGATGTCCTACCTGCCCGAGCGGCGGCAGGCCTTCGAGAACTTCGCCAAGCGCACCGGCGTCGAACTGGTCAAGTCGCTGTCGACGGTGCTGATCCAGTCGGAGAAATACGGCACGCCGCTCGGCGCCGCCCTGCGCGTCCTGTCCCAGGAAGGGCGCGACAACCGCATGATGGAGGCCGAGAAGAAGGCGGCCTCGCTGCCCCCGAAGCTCACCGTGCCGATGATCCTGTTCTTCCTGCCCGTGCTCTTCGTCATCATCGGCACGCCGGCCGTCATCCAGGTCATGGCGGCGACGAAGTAGCGGGTAGGGCCCCGGAGCCTCTTCGCGGCTGGCGCCTGTCGGCCGCGGCACGACGCGCGCCCGACGGGCATCCGCGGGCGGGCCCGCGCGGTGCTGACGCGCGCGCCCCCGGGGGCCGGCCGGTTCAGCCGGCGAGCGGCTTCGTCATGTCGCCCGGCTTGACCCAGGCGTCGAAGTCCTCGCCCGACACGCCGAGCTTGATGGCGGCATCGCGCAGCGTCATGTCCTCGCGATAGGCCATGAGCGAGATCTTGGCCGATTTCTCGTAGCCGATATGCGGGTTCAGCGCCGTCACCAGCATCAGCGAGCCGTCGAGGTTCTGCTTGATCTTGCGCGTGTTGGGCTCGATCCCGACGGCGCAGAAGCTGTTGAAGGCGTGGAGCCCGTCCGACAGCAGCGCCACCGATTCCAGGATGTTGTGCAGCATCACGGGCTTGAACACGTTGAGCTGGAAATTGCCCTGCGACCCCGCGAAGGCGACGGCATGGTCGTTGCCGAACACCTGCACGGCCACCATGGTGAGGGCCTCGCACTGGGTCGGGTTGATCTTGCCCGGCATGATGGAGGAACCGGGCTCGTTCTCCGGAATGGTCAGCTCGGCGAGGCCGGCGCGGGGTCCGCTGGCGTACCAGCGCACGTCGTTGGCGATCTTCATGCAGGCGCCGGCCAGCACCCGCAGCGCGCCCGAGGCCGCCACCACGGCGTCGTGGGCCGACAGGGCCGCGAACTTGTTGGGCGCGGTCACGAAGGGGTGACCGGTCTCGCGCGCGATCCTGGCGGCCGCCACCTCGCCGAAGCGCGGATGGGTGTTGATGCCCGTGCCGACCGCGGTGCCGCCGAGCGCCAGGGCGTAGAGGCCGGGCAGCGAGCGCTCGACCCCCGCCAGCGCGTCCTCGAGCTGGGCGATCCAGCCCGAGAAGACCTGCTCCAGGGTGATGGGGGTCGCGTCCTGGAGGTGGGTGCGCCCCACCAGGATCACGTCCGCGCCCTTGGCGCCCTTCTCGGCGAAGGTGTCGCGCAGCGCCGTCACGGCCGGCACGAGGCGCGCCTCGATCTCTTCCACGATCGCGATATGCATGGCGGTCGGAAAGGCGTCGTTCGAGGACTGGCCGCGGTTGACGTCGTCGTTGGGGTTGATGGGCTTCTTCGAGCCGAGCGCGCCGCCCGCGATCTGGATCGCCCGGTTGGCGATCACCTCGTTGGCGTTCATGTTGCTCTGCGTGCCGGAGCCGGTCTGGAACACCACCAGCGGGAACTCCCCGTCCCACCGGCCATCGATCACCTCCTGGGCCGCCGCGACGATCATGTCGACCTTGTCGGCCGGCAGCTGGCCGAGTTCGCCGTTGGCGAGGGCCGCGCTCTTCTTCAGAACGCCGAGCGCCCGGATCACCGGCCGGCCCCAGGTGAAGCGGTCCGTCCCGATGGGGAAGAAGGTCAGCGAGCGCTGGGTCTGCGCGCCCCACAGGTGGTCGGCGGGCACCCGGACCTCGCCGAGGGAATCGCGTTCGATGCGGACGGTGTCGGTGGCGGTCATGGCACACTCTTGAAGGCGCGGGTTGCGGTCCGGGGTGGCTTTAACCCCTAAACGCCGGGCGATCCAGACCGGCCGTCGGCCGCGGTCGAGACCCGGAGGGCCTAGGGGGTCCGACCCAGACGGAGTTTCCTCCGTTTGGGTCGGACCACACAGATCGAGGCGGTGCACCGACTTGCGGCCTTCAGAAGGTGAACCTTCTGAACGTGTCGGTGCACCAGGTCCGTGGTCGCGCGGACCGGCCTGCCGCGATCGGCGCACCGCCTTGTTCCGCAACGGCAGGTTGTATCCCCTCGGCACAGGCGCCTTCGGATGTCGCGCGCGCCGGCCCCTCCGGGATCCTGAACCGGCGACGCCGAATTCCCGCGCGGGCGCTTAGTCGGCCGTTAAGCCTGGATTCAACGTCTCCGGGCATTTCCGAACGGAGCCGTTGCGCTCTTCCACGTCCACTCTATAGTCGCGATGTGGGGGCCGCGAGGCCTGAAGTCGCCATCTATAAAGACTAGGAGCCTCGCGTGCCAGGAACACCCATCGTCCACGGGAAGATCTCCGTCGAGTTGAGGTCCTCTCCCATCCATCAGGATTGGATCCTCGAAGGCAACCCCGTGGCCCGCAACGCCATGCTGTCGCGCAGCCACGACGGCACGGCCTGCACGCTCATCTGGGACTGCACGCCCGGCAGGTTCGAGTGGCGCTACGACATCGAGGAGACGATCCACATCCTCGAAGGCTCGATCGTGCTCGACGACGGCGTGGCTCCGGCGCGGCGGCTCGGGCCGGGCGACGTGGTCTTCTTTCCGGCCGGCGCCGTGGTGCACTGGACGGTCGAGAGCCACGTGCGCAAGCTCGCCTTCTTCCGCCGCCAGCTGCCGAAACCCCTGGGCACGCTGATGCGGCTGTCCCTCGGCCTCATGCGGCGCCTCCACCGTCTCGGCAAACGCGCCCCGGTCGCCGTCGCCGAGCCGGTCGCGGTCCTGCAGAGCGCCGAGGCCTGACGCATCGCCGTGCGGGCGCGCCGCGGGCCCGCGGGAGGCCGTCCCGCCGTCAGCCCGCGGCCGGCTTCACCGGGATGCGTCTGACGCCGTCCTGGCCGACGCCCCGCCAGCGCGCGTCGCTGGCGATCATCTGACGGATGGATTCGACGCTGGCGGCGGCGTCCGACGGCGACAGGTCGGTCGCCGCGACTCCCTCGGCCTGCTTGAACTTCCCTTCGAGCGACAGGACCAGCGCATAGTTCTGCCGCACCCGCATGTCGGCTTTCGGGTCGGCGGCGGCGAGGCGCATCACGTCCTCGGCGCGGGTCAGGTCCTTGGCCAGGGCGTAGGAGAGGCCGAGGTTGGACAGGACCGTGGGCTCGCCGGGCCGGAGCTTCAGGGCCGCATCGTAGTAATTGACCGCGCCCGCATGGTCCCCGAGCTGATCCGCCACGCAACCCTGCGCCGAGAGCACCGACCAGTCGGGCTTATCGGGCGTATGGGCGCGCGCCAGCACCTCCATCGCCTCGCGCGGCCGTCCGGAATCGGCCAGGGCCTTGCCATAGGCGGCCAGCAGGGCGAGATCTTTCGGGCGCTTGGCGACGGCGGTCTCCAGCACGGCCGTCGCCTGGGCATATTGGGTCAGGGCGCGCAATCCCCGGGCGTAGTTGATCGCGGCCTCGGCATTATCGGGTTCGGCGTCGTGCCGCCGGCCCCAGTCGGCCGCATAGGCCCGCAGGGCCGCCGGCTGGTCGGGCAGCGGGGCGGCGGCCAGCGCGACGGCGCCCGTGGAGTCGCGGTCCGTCACGCAGCCGCCGAGCGCGGCCGCCAGGGCGATGGCGGCGGCGAGGCCGCGGACAGGGTTTGCCCCCCTCCCGAACACGGCATAGCTTGGCATGGATGCGGCGGCCTTCCTGCTCCGGAACGGGACGATCGTCCGGTCCCGTCGTTGATAGGTCGTCAACCCTAATGCCCCGTTAACCGCGCGATCGGAGGGGCCGCCGAGGTCCCGCCATGTCGCTCTTCGCCGATGCCGCCGCCGATGCCGTGCCCATCCATTGCGTATCGCGCGAGGATGGGTCGTGGTCGGCCGCCCCGACGGGCCGGGCCTCGATGCCGCGGCCGAGGCCTTCGCACGGGCCGCCGGGTTCGGGGGCAAGCCGGGCCAGCGCGCGCTGCTGCCGCGGGCGGACGGCGCGCTCGGGGCGGTGTTGTTCGGCGTCGAGCCCACGGGCGGCCGCCTCCACGATCCGCTCCTGCCCGGGCGGCTCGCCGCGCTGCTGCCGCCCGGAACCTACCGCTTCGCGGGGGCGGGGCCCGATCGGGCCGAGCTCGCCGCCCTGTCCTGGCTGCTCTCGTCCTATCGCTTCACCCGGTACCGGTCCGCCGGCGCCGAGGCGCCGCGGCTCGTCGCGCCGGCCGGCCTCGACGGGGCGCGGCTCGAGCGCATCGCCCGCGGCATGGCGCTCGCCCGCAACCTCGTCAACACGCCCGCCAACGACATGGGGCCCGACGCGCTCGAGGCCGCCGCGCTCGACCTCGCCCGCCGCCACGGCGCCACGGCCCTGACCGTCCGGGGCGACGTCCTGGCGCGCGACTTCCCGTTGATCCACGCCGTCGGGCAGGCCGCCCATCAGGCGCCGCGCCTCGTGGACATCGCCTGGGGACCGGCGGATGCGCCGGCCGTCACGCTGGTCGGCAAGGGTGTCACCTTCGACACGGGCGGGCTCGACATCAAGCCCGCCTCGGCGATGGAACTGATGAAGAAGGACATGGCGGGGGCCGCCACGGCGCTCGGCCTGGCCGACATGGTGATGGACGCGGGCCTCGAGATCCGGCTGCGCGTGCTGCTGCCCATCGTGGAGAACGCCATTTCGGCCTCGGCCTTCCGCCCCGGCGACGTCTACCGCAGCCGCAAGGGCCTGACGGTGGAGATCGGCAATACCGACGCGGAGGGCCGCCTCGTCCTCGCCGACGCGCTGGCCCTGGCCTGCGAGGACCGGCCCGCGCTCCTCGTCGATTTCGCCACCCTGACGGGGGCCGCCCGCGTCGCGCTCGGGCCGGATCTGCCGGCCTTCTACACCGACGACGAGGCCGTGGCGGCGGCCGTGGCGCGCCACGCCGCCCTGGCTCGCGATCCCGCGTGGCGGATGCCGCTCTGGCGGCCTTACGACGCCCTGCTCGACGGCAAGATTTCCGACCTCAACAACGCGCCCGGCGGGCCCTTCGCGGGATCGATCACGGCCGCCCTGTTCCTCGACCGTTTCGTCGCGCCCGGCGTGCCGCACCTCCACTTCGACCTCTACGGCTGGAACCCGACCACCAGGCCCGGCCGGCCCGAGGGCGGCGAGACGCAGACGGCGCGCCTGCTGTTCGACCTGATCGGCGAGCGGGCGGCGGCGTGACGGCGGACCTCGCCGACCGGCACTGCGAGCCCTGCCGCCGCGGCGCCCCGGGCCTGTCGCGGGAGGACGTCCTGCGCCATGCCGCCGGCCTGCCCTCCTGGACGGTGTCGCCCGACGGGGCGCGGCTCGGCCGGCGTTTCGCGTTCCGCGATTACGCGGGAGCGTTCGACTTCGTCGTCCGGGTCTCGGCGCTGGCCGAGGCCGAGAACCACCACCCCGACATCGCCTTCGGTTGGGGCTATGCGGAAGTCTCGCTCACCACCCACGCGATCGGCGGCCTGCACCTCAACGACATGGTTCTGGCCGCCAGGATCGACCGGCTCTCAGGCTGAGGCCGCCAGCCGGTCGACGAGCGCGGGCAGGTCCGCGATGCCGTCGATCACGTGATCGGCGAGGGGCTCCAGCTCGTCCCGCGTCGCGGGGCCGCTCAGCACCGCGATCCCGACGGCGCCCGCGGCTCGGGCCGCGGCGAGGTCGAGCGGACTGTCGCCCACCATGCCGACCCGCGCGGGTTCGACGCCGAGCCCGGCCGCGAAGGCGAGGACCATGCCGGGATCCGGCTTGCCGCCGTGGCCCGTGTCGTAGCCCGCGATGAAGTCCATGTGGGCGTCGAGGCCCAGGGCGGCGAGCTGGCGCCGCGCGCTGGCCTCCCCGTCGTTGGTGGCGAGGCCGAGCCGCAGGCCGCGCCGCCGCAGCGCCTGCAGGATGGACTCGGGGTCGCCGATGGGCGACAGGGCGCGCAGCGTCGCCTCAGCGAAGGCCGCGTTGAGCTCGTCCAGCACCGCGGGGTCGTCGACGCGGTCGAGCGCCTCGGCCCACAGGTGGACGTAGCTGTCGGGTGCCCCCGCGATGAGCGGGGAGGTCGGGGCGAAGCGCAGGTCGGCGACGCTGTAGTGCATGGCCGCGGCGAGGCGCTCCACGGCGGCATCGTCGCCCCGGCCGAGCCGCCGCATGACCTCGTGGCCGGCGCGGCCCCAGGTCAGGTCGAAATCCACCAGCGTGCCGTCCTTGTCGAACAGCAGGCCGGCGAGGCGGGGGGAGGGATCGGTCATGGCGGACGAGCTAGCACGCGGGGGGGCCGCTCGCTACCCGGGAGGCGCGCCGGGGAGGGCAGAGTGGGGGCACGACCCTCCCCGGCTGTCGCGGCGCGGCGCGGGCGGGCGCGCGGCGCGACGCCCTCCCTATAAAGTGGGAATTATTCCCACGCAACGGCTTTCGTCGCCGCCGCGCGGTCGGCCGTGGCGAGGGGCGGTGCCTAGCAGTTGAGCAAATGGGAACCAATGGTGCCGCGCGACGTTGCAGGGGCGTGCGACACAAGGGGATTGAAATGCGCAATCAGATCATCGCCGCCGTCTTCGCGGCAGCGACCGTCGCGGCGCCGCTGGCCGCTCAGGCCCAGGTCGTGAACGGGACGGTCAACGGGGCGCAGCGTGGCGCGGCCCAGGGCGAGAACGCGGCCGGACCGGTCGGCGGCATCGTGGGCGGCGCGGTCGGGGCCGGCGTGGGCGCCGTCACGGGCGCGGTCGGCACCGCGACCGGCCTCGTCGGCGACGTGCTGGGCGTGAACGAGCGTCCGCGCTTCCGCGAATATGTGGTGCGCGAGCACCGTCCCTCGTTCCACTATGCCGAGACGCTCCGCCCCGGCGTGGTCCTGCCGCGCGAGGGCGTCACCTATTACGAGGTGCCGACCGAATACGTCACCAAGCCGGGCTACCGCTACACGGTCGTCAACGAGCCGCCCGGTCATCGTCGATCCCGCGACCCGCAAGGTCGTCGAGATCATCGAGTAACGGCGCCGCGACGCCATCAGGAGACCGAAGGCCTCGGGCGATCCGCCCGGGGCCTTCGCATTCGATACGACGATCCCTCCGGGATGCGGTCATCCCTGCAGGATGCGGGCGCCGTTTCAGCCCCGGCCCACGTAGGGCATGGTGGTGGCCAGGATGGTCATGGACTGAACGTTGGCGTCGAGCGGCAGGCCCGCCATGTAGACCACCGCGTCGGCGACGTGCTTCACGTCGAAGGTCGGCTCTGGCTTGATCGAGAGGTCCGCCTGCAGCACGCCGCCCGGCATCTTGGAGGCCATGGGCGTCAGGGTATTGCCGATGTCGATCTGCCCCACCGCGATTCCGTATTTGCGCCCGTCGAGCGAGGCCGCGCGGGTGAGGCCCGTCACGGCGTGCTTGGAGGCCGTGTAGGGGGCCGAGTTGGGTCGCGGCATGGTGGACGAGATCGAGCCGTTGTTGATGATGCGGCCGCCGCGCGGCTCCTGCGCCTTCATCAGCCGGAACGCTTCCTGGATGCAGAGGAACACGCCCGTGACGTTGGTGTCGATGACGCCGCGCCACTGCTCGACCGACAGGTCCTCGAGGTTGACGGGCGGCGCGTTCGTGCCGGCATTGTTGAACAGCACGTCGAGCCGTCCGTGGCGCGCCTTGACGCTGGCGAAGAGCGCCGCGACGGATCCGGGATCGGTGAGGTCGGCCGGGACCACGTCCGCCGCCGCCCCGATGTGTCCCGCCACGCGGTCGAGCTGCTCGCGCCGACGGCCCGTCAGCACGGTGGTGAAGCCCGTGGCGGCCAGCGCCACCGCGACGGCCTCGCCGATGCCCGATCCGGCGCCCGTCACGAGCGCGATACCCTTGCCTTCCGCCATGGCGGTTCCTCTCCGTTATGTGCTGGCCGCGCGCCGTCTCTCGGACCACACCAGGCTCAGGCTGCCCGCCACGATGAGGGCGGCGCCCGCGACCGTGCTGGGACCCGGGACGTCCGACCAGATCGCGTAGCCGTAGACCCCGGCCCAGACAAGCCCAGTATATTCGACGGGGGCCAGGGCCGAGGCCGGCGCGTAGCGGAAACCTTCGAACAGCAGGTATTGCCCGAGGCCGCCGACGAGGCCGAGGGCCAGCATCAGGCCGAGCCCCGCGGCATCGGGCATGCGCCACAGCCAGAGCAGCGGCACCAGCGTCCCGGCGACGAAGATGGCGTTGCTCGACAGCATCTGCACCAGCGTCGTGTCGGTGCGGCCGATCCAGCGCACCAGGACCGTGCTGGTGCCCCAGCAGGCCGCCGCCGCCAGCGCCGAGACGGCGGCGGACGCGTCCATCGCGCCCAGCGGGCCCGCCGCCACGGCGACGCCGGCGAAGCCGGTGCCGACCGCGCCCCAGCGCGCCGCGCCGACCCGCTCCTTGAGGACCAGGGCCGAGAGCGCCACCGCGATGACGGGCGCGGCGAAGTAGAGCGTCGTGATCTCGGCGAGGCCCATCCGGGCCGCCGCCGAATAGAAGAGCAGCCAGGCCACCAGGATGAGCGCGCCCCGCGCCAGGAGCGGCCCCTTGTTGCGGCTCGCCGCGAGGCCGCGCAGCACGCGGCCGCCGCGGCCCGCCACCAGCGCGATGGCGACGATGACGATCGAGCGCAGGCACAGGATCTCGAAGACCGGATAGCGGACGACGAGCCATTTGACGATGGCGTCCTGCAGCGAGAACAGCGAGTAGCCGCAGCCCGCGAGGGCGATGCCGGTGAGGACGGGAGCGCCGGCCCGGGGCCGGGCCGGCTCAACCGCCCACGACCCCGCCGAGCTCGTCCTCGACATGGGCCCGCACGATCTCGTCGAAGCTGGTCTCGGCCTTGAAGCCCAGCGCCTCGGCGCGGCGCGTGTCGAAGTCCTGCGCCCAGCCCGACACGATGCGGGCGATGGTGGGATCGGGCTCCCGCCGGATGAGCGCCACGGCCTTGTCGCCGCCGACGCGCCGCAGCGCCTCGATCTCCTCGCCCACCGTGGCGGAGAGGCCGGGCAGGCTGATGTTGCGCCGGTCGCCGAGCGCGGCCGTGTCGACCTCTGCGGCGTGGACCAGGAAGCCCACGGCGGCGCGCGGGCTCGCGAACCAGTGGCGCACGTCCTCCGAGACGGGCAGCACCGCCTCCTTGCCCGACAGCGGCTCGCGCAGGATGCCGGAGAAGAAGCCCGAGGCGGCGAGGTTCGGCTTGCCGGGCCGGATGCAGATCGTCGGCAGGCGGATGCCGATGCCGTCGAAGAAGCCGCGGCGGCTGTAGTCGGAGAGGAGGAGCTCGCCGATCGCCTTCTGGGTGCCGTAGCTGGTCAGCGGCGTCGTGAAGAACTCGTCGCCGATCGCCTCGGGGAAGGGGGCGCCGAAGACCGCGATCGACGAGGTGAAGACCACGCGGGGCTTGTAGGACTGCCTCAGCCCCTCCTGCCGGATCGCCTCGAACAGGAAGCGCGTGCCGTCGAGGTTGATGCGGTAGCCCTTGTCGAAATCGGCCTCCGCCTCGCCGGAGACGATGGCGGCGAGATGGAAGATCACGTCCGGCCGGCCCGCGACCGCGCGCGCCGCCTCGCCCGGCGCCGACAGATCGGCCGTGACGGTCTCGACCTTGCCGGCGAAGCCCTCGGGCGCCGTGGGGGCCACGACGTCGACCAGCGTCATGGCCTCGATCGGGCGTCCCGCGAGGCCGCCGTCCCCGGCGAGCCGCGCCACGAGCTTGCGCCCCACCATGCCGGCCGCGCCGATCACCAGAATCTGCATGGTCCTCCCCTTTCGATCATGTTCGGGCGGCACCCGCCGCCGCGCCGGCTGCCCCGGAGCGGCCGCAAGGTGCACGTCGCGGCACGCCGCGGCAAGGTGCATGCCGCGGCACGCCGCGGCAGGGCCCATACCGCGGCGAGCCGCGGCAGGGCCGCAGGCGCCGGGGCCTATGCGGTGCCCTTGCCGCCCGTCGCCGCATAGGTCTCGCCCGTCACGTAGCTGGCCTCCTGCGAGGCCAGGAACACGTAGACGGGTGCGAGTTCCACGGGCTGCCCTGGACGGCCGAGCGGCACCGCGGCGCCGAAGGTCTTCAGCTTCTCCTGGGTCTGCCCGCCGGAGGGCTGGAGCGCCGTCCAGAACGGGCCCGGCGCCACGGCATTGACCCGGATGCCGCGCGCGATCTGCTGCTTGGCCAGCGCCTTGGTGAAGGCCAGGATCCCCGCCTTGGTGGTGGCGTAGTCGAGCAGGCCCTCGGAGGGGCTGAAGCCCTGCACCGAGGCCGTGTTGATGATGGCGGCCCCGGGCGGCATGTGCGGCAACGCCGCCTTGGTGATCCAGAACATGGCGTAAAGGTTCGTCTTGAGCGTCCGGTCGAACTGCTCGTCGGTGATGTCGCCGATGTCCTTCTGGTTCGTCTGCTTGCCGGCGTTGTTGACCAGGAGGTCGAGCCCGCCGAAGGCCTCGACCGTGCGGGCGACCATGGCGCGGCACCAGGCCTCGTCCTTGATGTCGCCCGGCAGCATGAGGCAGCGTCGACCCTCGGCTTCGACGAGCCCGCGCACCTCCTCGGCATCCGCCTGTTCGGCCTCGAGATAGCTCAGCGCCACGTCGGCGCCCTCGCGGGCGAAGGCGATGGCGGCGGCCCGCCCGATGCCGGAATCGGCGCCGGTCACAAGGGCCTTCCGGCCCTCCAGTCGCCCGTGGCCCCGGTAGCTGGTCTCGCCGTGGTCGGGTTTGGGATCCATTTTGCTGGCGAGGCCCGGCGCGCCCTGCGGCTGCCGCGGGAAGGGCGGCCGCGGATATTGGGCGCGGGGATCCTGCATGCGGAGGCGGTCGGCGGCTGCGTCGGTCATGGCATCCTCGGTCTCGGTGTCGCTGGCGCCTCAATTCGCGGACGCGCTCACCGGGTGCCGCCCCGGCGGCCGAGGGCCGCAGGCGGGAACCGCGACCCGATGGACGTCGCCGCGGCGGCCGGGCCTTGAAGCCCGCCGGTCCGCCTCCATCCTCTCCGTTGCAACTGACGCGGAGGATTTCCATGCCGGCCATCAAACTCTGGGGCTTCAACAACTCCACCTACGTGCGCACCGTGAAGATGCTGCTCGCCGAGAAGGGCGTGTCGGATGTCGAGCAGGTGCCCGTGAACGTGCTGAAGGGCGAACCGAAGGAGCCTGAGCACCTCGCCCGGCACCCGTTCGGCAAGGTGCCGGTGGTGGATGTGGACGGGTTCCGCATCATCGAGACGCCCGCCATCGCGGCCTATCTCGACGCGGTCCTGCCCGGCCCGCGGCTCATCCCCGCCGAGCCCAAGGCCATGGCGCGCGCCGCCATGGCGGTGAGCATCATCGACAGCTACGGCTACGGCGCGCTGATCGGCGGCATCGCCGCCTATCACCTGTTCCCCGACTTCGTCGGCGGCAAGAACGAGGCGATGCACCGCGAGGGCATCGCCCAGGGCAGGACGGTCCTGACCGAGATCATGAAGATCCGCGGCGCGGACCGTTTCATCGCGGGATCGGCCGTGAGCCTCGCCGACCTCTATCTCGCGCCCATCATGGCCTATGTGGTGCTGACGCCGCACAGGGACGAGTTCCTGGCGCTGCCGGGCGTCGGGGACTGGTGGGAGGCCATCACGGCGCGCGACAGCTTCAAGGCCACCGAATACTGAACGGCCTTCGCTCCCGCGGCCCGGTGCCGCGCCGGGCCTGCCGGCGGCGGCTCTGGCACGAGACCTGCTCCGCGGCTCTCTCCACCGGAGAGAACCAGCAATGGCCTATCTCGCGCCCGCGGATTTCGTGAAGAAAGCCATCGATTCGGGCGAAGCCAAGGTCTTCATGGCGACCAAGGATGCTTTCATCCGCGCCTATATGGCGGGCGCCATCCTGGCCCTGGCTGCCGCTTTCGCCGTCACCATCAATCAGTCGACCGGCCAGCCGCTCGTGGGGGCGCTGTTGTTCCCGGTCGGCTTCTCGATGCTGTACCTGCTCGGCTACGACCTGCTGACCGGCGTCGTGGTGCTGACGCCGCTGGCGCTGCTGGACGGGCGGCCCGGGGTCACGCTGGCGGGCGTGCTGCGCAACTGGCTCGTCGTGTTCCTCGGGAATTTCGCCGGGGCGCTCACCGTGGCGGTGATGATGGCCATCGTCTTCACCTTCGGCTTCGCCACCGAGCCCAACGCCGTCGGCAAGTTCATCGCCGGTATCGGCGAGGCCCGCACCCTCGGCTATGCCAAATACGGCGCGGCCGGCATGCTGACGCTCTTCGTCCGCGCCCATGATGTGCAACTGGATGGTGTCGACGGGTGTCATCGGCGCGATGCTGTCCACCTCGGTGCCCGGCAAGGTGATCGCCATGTGGATGCCCATCACGGTCTTCTTCTTCATGACATTCGAGCATTCGGTGGTGAACATGTTCCTGTTCCCCTCGGCGCTGCTGATGGGCGGCCCACTTCTCGATCCTTCGACTACCTCGTCTGGAACGAGATCCCGACGCTCCTCGGCAACATCGTCGGCCGGCATCGCCTTCACGGGCCTCATGCTCTACGCGACCCACGCCCGCACGGGAGCGCCCCGGGCCGCCGGCGCCCGCCCGCCCGTGGTCCTGCGCCCCGCCGAGTGACTCGCGGCGCCGGGTCGCCGGGGCACCCCGCCGGCCCCGGCGGCGACCGCCCCTCGCGTCCCGCGCCGGTCGTCAGGGGATCAGTCCCTCGGCCCTCGCCTCGGCCGCCACGCCGTCCCAGGCCCGCAGAAGCTCCTGCCGGTCGAGTTCGGCCGGGTTGCCGCTGTGCTCCGGGTGGACGCTCGTCAGCAGCACCAGGCCGTCCCGCACGTGGAAATGCGGATACCGTCCCGTTGGCGTGGACGAAGCGTTTCGTCCACCACGGGGTCTCGGCTCGTCTGCGTCATGGTCTGCCCTCCGTCCCGGCCGCGCCGGGTTGGTTGGAAACCATTAGGCAACCGCCGTGCCATGGGGCACACCGGCATCAGCGATCGGCCCGCCACGGCCGATCCCCCCGGAGCCGCCCATGACCGAAGCCCGCCGCGCCGTCGTCAGCCACAGGGCCGTGATCCGCCTCGCCCTGCCGATGACGCTGGCCCACATGTCGACGCCGCTGCTCGGCTTCGCCGATGCCGCCGTCATCGGCAGGCTCGGCCAGCCGGCGCTGCTCGGCGCCATCGCGGCGGCGGCCGTCATCTTCGACTTCGTCTTCTGGGCGCTGGGCTTCCTGCGCCTCGGCACCGCCGGCATGACGGCCCAGGCGGTCGGGGCCGGGGACCGCGACGAGGAGCGCGCGACGCTGTTGCGGGCCCTCGTGCTCGCCCTCGGCCTCGCCGCCCTGGTGATCCTGCTGCAGAAGCCCATCGCGGCGATCGCCTTCGCGGCGCTCGACGCCACGCCGGCCGTCACCGAGGCGGCGCGCGCCTATTACGACATCCGGATCTGGTCGGCGCCTTTCGCGCTCGTCAACTACGTCGTGCTCGGCGCCGTGATCGGGCGCGGCCGCACCGATCTCGGCCTCGTGCTGCAGGTGCTCATCAACCTGACCAACATCGCCCCCAACGTGGGCCTCGTCGCGCTGTTCGGCCTGGGGGTGCGGGGGTCGGCCATCGGCACGCTGGCGGCCGAGGCGCTGGGATGCCTCGCGGGGCTGGTCGTGCTGTGGCGCCTGCACGGCCGCTTCGCCGTCGATCGTCGGCGGCTCGCCGACCGGGGGAGCCTCGGCCGCATGCTGGGCGTCAACCGCGATATCATGATCCGCTCGGCCTCGCTGATCTTCGCCTTCGCGTTCTTCACCGCCCAGGGCGCGCGGGGCGGGGACGTCGTGCTGGCCGCCAATGCGGTGCTGATGAACCTCTTCCTCATCTCGGCCTTCTTCCTCGACGGCTTCGCCACCGCGGCCGAGCAGATGTGCGGTCAGTCGGTCGGGGCGGGCGACGGCGCGGGCTTCCGCCGCGCGGTGGCGCTCACCAGCCTGTGGTGCCTCGCCTTCTCGGCCGGGGTCTCGCTCGTGGCCTTCCTGGGCGGCGGTGCCTTCATCGATCTCGTATCGACCAGCCCCGCCGGGCGGGCGGCGGCCCGCGCCGACCTCGCCTTCGCGGCGCTGACGCCGATCTGCGGCGCCATGGCGTTCGAATTCGACGGCGTCTTCATCGGCGCCACCTGGACGCGCGACATGCGCAACCTCATGCTGGCGGCGCTGGCCGTCTACCTCGCCCTCTTCGTCGCCCGGCGGCCGCTCGGCAACCCCGGCCTGTGGCTCGCGCTGCTGGGCTTCCTCGCGGCGCGCGGCGCCCTCCAGGGCTGGCGCTACGGCGCGCTCGTCGGCGCCACCTTCCCGCACCGGCGCGACGCGGTCACGGCCTGAGGGCGCGCGCGCCGCGCGCCGCCCAGACCACCGGCAGCCCCTGCAATCCGCGCAGCGCGCCGGGCGGCCGCCAGCGCAGCTCCTGGCGCGGCACCGCGAGCCGCAGGTCGGGAAACCGGGCCAGCAGCGTCGCGAAACCCACCCGCGCCTCGAGCCGTGCGAGGCTCGCGCCGAGGCAGTAATGCGCGCCTGCGCCGAGCGCGAGATGCCGGTTGTCGCGGCGCGACAGGTCGAACCGGTCGGGGTCCGGGAAGGCCTCGGGATCGCGGTTGGCCGCCGAGATGAGGCCCATGACGGTGGCCCGGGCCGGCAGGTCGACGCCCCCCACCCGCACGGGTTCCAGCGTGTAGCGCATCGCCACGGCCTCGACGGGATTGGTGAAGCGCAGCAGCTCCTCGACGGCCGTCGGCATCAGACCGGGATCGGCCTTGAGCCGCGCCAGCTCGCCGGGGTGGTCGAAGAGCGCCAGCATGCCGGTGCCGATGAGGTTCACGGTGGTCTCGTGCCCGGCGAAGAACAGCAGGAACACCATGGCGGTGAGCTCCCGGGCCGAGAGCCGCTCGCCCCCGTCCTCGGCGGCGATCAGCGCCGAGATCAATCCGCCGTCGGGCGCATCCCGGCGATAGGCCACGAGCCGTTCGAAGAAGCCGACGAGGCGCACGAGACGCGGCATCCAGACGAGGAGCCGCACCGCGACCGAGAGCGGCGGCGACAGCAGCCCCGCGACGCGGCGGCGAAACTCTGTGCGGAGGTCGGGCGGCACGCCCAGCAGTTCGGCGATCACCGTGAAGGGCAGGGGCAGGGCGAAATCCGCCACGAGGTCCATGGACCCGCGCGCCCGCGCCCGGTCGGCGAGGTCGCCCGCGATGGCGACGACGCGGGCTTCGAGATCCGCGATGCGCCGCGGCGTGAAGGCCCGGCCCACGAGGCCGCGCAGCCGGGCGTGGCGGGGATCGTCGGCGCCCACCATCGTGTCGGAGAGCGTCTGCACGGCGCGGGGCATCGGCAGGCCCCCGAAGAAGGGCGAGCGCAGGCCCGCCCGGCGGCGGTCGTTGGAGAAGCGCGGATCGCGGAGCAGCGCCGCGACGTCGGCGTGGCGCGGACACCACCCAGACGGCGCCGCGCCCCGGCACGGTGGCGTGGAGGACCGGCCGCGTCCGCCGGAGCTCGGCGTAGAACGGGTAGGGATCGGGCTGGCGCGCCGCATCCCAGAACGGGAGGGGGGCGTCTCGGGAGGGCATGGTTGGCTCCGGCGGTCGATCACGATCGGCACGAGGCCCTCGCGTCGCGTGATGGGCGAGGGGCACCAGCTCTCCTATCGTGGGGACCGGCTCCCGGTTCCCGCCGGGCCGCGACGCCGGCGGCCGATGCAGGGCGGACACGCGCCCGACGAAAATCCGCTCCGACACCGATCGTCGGACGATCGCCGTAATTCCGCCCGCGCCCGGAGCGCCTAGCTGGCAGGCTTCCCGCGCCCTCCGCCGAGGGCGCGTCCCCGCATGGACGTCGCATGACCACTCTCGATACGGCCGCTCCGGCTTCGGCCCCGGCTCTCCACTACGACCGCGTGCAGAGGACCTTTCACTGGTCCATGGCGCTGATCATCGTCGTCGCCATGCTGATCGGCCTCTTATGCGCCTATCAGGTTCCGGGCACGCCCCTGCGGCGCGCCCTGCTCGAATGGCACAAGTCGCTCGGCATGACGGCGCTGGTGCTCATCGGCCTGCGCATCGCCTATCGCCTCCTCACCAAGGCTCCGCCCTATGCCGAGCCGATGGGGCGGCTCAACCACGCGGCGGCGTCGGGCGCCCATCTCGGGCTCTACGGCCTCATGCTGTTCATGCCGCTGTCCGGCTACTGGTTCTCGGCCTCGGGCGGCTATTCGCTGCCGTTCTTCGGCCTGTTCCAGTGGCCCCGGCTCGTCCCGGTCGACAAGGCCGCCGTCCACCTCCCCGAAGACCTCCACCTCTACGGCGCCTGGGCGATCTATATCGTGGTCGGCCTGCACGTGGCGGCGGTGATCTGGCACCAGCTCATCCGGCGCGACGGCGTCCTGTCGCGCATGTGGCCCCGCGCCCGCTGAAAGGGCCCCGACGTCACGGCGCGGCTTTCGGCGGATCGAAGACGAGGCCGAACCAGCGGCTCTGCAGCGCCGCGAGGCGGCCGTCCGCCGCCATGCGGGCGAGCGCCGCAGCCGCGGCATCGGCCAGGGCGGCGCTGTCGGCGCCGCGCCGCATCGCGAGGCCGAGCGGGACCGCCGGTCCGAGCGGCGGCCCCACCACCTCGAAGCTGTCCGGTCGCGCCAGGGCGCGCGGCGGCCGCCGTCGTCGAGCGGCGCCGCGACGGCGGCGAGCCGTCCCGCCGCGAGGTCGTCCGGCATGGCGGCGGCGCGCCAGTCCGGCCGCAGGCACCGGCCCTCGCGCGCAGCGCCGTCGTCTCGGCCTTGAGCCGGGCGACGACGGCAGGCGCCCCGGCGATGCCGACCGCCTTGCCGGCGAGATCCTTCGGCACCAGGATCGCGCCGTCGCCGCGCCGCTTCAGCAGACACGTCCGCCCCGAGCGCGAGACGGGCGCGAGCCAACGCTGCCCCCCGGCGGCGCCGCCGGGAACGGGCCCGCCGCGACGTCGTAGCGGCCGGCCCGCAGGCCGGCGAGCGCGGCGTCGCGCGGGACTTCGACCCAGGCGATGCCGACCACCCATCTCGCGCGCCAGCGCGCCGAAGAGGTCGCGGGCGAAAGCCTGCCGACGGGCGTCGGACCGACATCCACGGCGACCGACAGGATCGGCGCGGCGCGGGGCGGCTCGGCGCGGGCGGGGCCGGCCGCGAGCGCCGCGCCGAGCAGCGCCGCGCCGAGCCCTCGTGCCGCCCGAATCGCGGCCGAGCCGCCAGCGTCGAACCCGGAGCCCTTCCCGGCGTTTCGCCCTGCGAGCGCCCTCGGGCGTGACTCCCCACGACACGGTTGCTAACATCCGCCATGGTCTCCGACATCAGTCCCCGCGAGGACCGCGGCAGGTCCCGCGGCCAGTCCCACCGCATCCGCCCCGGTCCCGCATGTCTGAACCCGAGGACCTGCGCCTGCGCGTCGCGGCGCTCGAAGACGAGAACGCGCGCCTGCGCTCGCGCGGCGCCGAAGCCGACCGGGCCCGCGACGCGGCCCGGATCGTGGACGCGATCACCGGGCGCGACGGCGGGACCGATCCCTTCGCGGCCGCCGTGCGGGCGACCCGCATGCCCGATGGTCATCTCGAATCCGCGCCTGCCCGACAATCCAATCGTCTTCGTCAACGACGCCTTCTGCCGCCTGACCGGCTACGCGCGCGGCGAGATCGTCGGCCGCAACTGCCGCTTCCTGCAGGGTCCCGACACGGATCCCGGGACGGTGGCCCGGATCCGGGCGGCCGTCGCGGTCCCGCAGCCCGTGCGGGTCGACATCCTCAACTATCGCAAGACGGGCGAAACCTTCTGGAACCGCCTGCTCATGGCGCCGGTGCGGGACGCGGGCGGGGATGTGGCCTATTTCTTCGCCAGCCAGGTCGATGTCACGCTGGAGCGGCTCAGGGCCGACGACTTCACGGGCCACGACGCCGCCCTGATGGCGGACCTGTCGGACCGGCTGCACAGCCAGCGGGAAAGCGCGGCGCGGCTGAGTTTCGCCGCCGAGGCCGGGCGGCTCGGCATCTGGGAACAGGATCTCGCGACCGGCGAGCTGACGGCGAGCGGCATCACCAAGGAGAATTTCGGCCGCGGCAGGGACGAGCCCTTTTCCAGGGCGGACCTCGACGGCCGCCATCCATCCCGAGGACCGGGCGACCTGCGCGGCCGCCTGGCGGCGGAGCGACGAGGTCGGCGAGGACTACGACGTCGAGGCCCGGGTGTCGGTGCCGGACGGCACGCCCCGCTGGGTCCACATGCGGGCCCAGATGATGCGGGACGGCGAGGGTACGCCCCTCGGCATGGCCGGCGTGTGCCTCGACGTCACGGCCCGCAAGGCCGCCGACCGGCGGCGGTCCGCCATGGTCGAGCTCAGCGACCGCATCCGCGACATCGACGACCCCGAGGACCTGGCCTATGCGGCGGCCGAGATCCTGGGCCGGACCCTGGCGTCAGCCGCGCCGGCTACGGCACGGTGGACATTCAGGCCGACGAGACCATCACCATCGCCCGGGACTGGAACGCACCGGGCGTCGGCAGCATCGCGGGCCTCCTGCATTTCCGCCACTACGGGTCCTACATCGACGACCTGAAGGCGGGCCGCCTCGCCGCGGTGGTCGATGCCCGCACCGACCCGCGCACGGCGGATCGGGCCGAGGAATTGATCGCCATCGAAGCCCGCGCCTTTCTCAACCTTCCCGTCACGGAATCGACGGGCCTCGTCGCCCTGCTCTTCGCCAACAACGCCGAGGTCCGGCACTGGACCGCGGACGACATCGCCTTCATGCGCGACCTCGCCGAGCGGACCCGCGGCGCCGTCGAGCGCCGGAGGGCGGAGGCGTCGCTGATGGCCCTGACGCAGTCGCTCGAGGCGGAGGTCGAGGCGCGCACCCGCGAGCGCAACCGGCTCTGGGCCACCACCAACGACCTCATGGCGACCGCGCGGCTCGACGGCACGCTGAAGGAGGTCAATCCCGCCTGGGAGCGCAGCCTCGGCTGGGACCGCGCCACGCTGCTCGCCCGGCCGTTCCTCGACATCGTCGACCCCGCCGACCATGCCGAGACGCACCGCGTCGTCGAGCGCCTGTCCTGCGGCGAGGCCGTAGCGGGATTCCTCAATCGCGTCCGCACCCGCGCGGGCGAGTATCGCGCGCTGATGTGGAACGCCGTGCCGGCCGGCGGGGAATTCTTCATCGTCGGCCGGGACGTCACCGAGCAGCGCCAGGCCGAGGAAGCCCTGCGCCAGTCGCAGAAGATTGGAGGCGGTGGGCCAGTTGACCGGCGGCATCGCCCACGATTTCAACAATCTCCTCACCGGCATTTCCGGCAGCCTGGAACTCCTGGGCGCCCGCGTGCGCCAGGGCCGCGTCGACGACATCGAGCGCTACGTGGTGGCGGCCCAGGGCGCCGCGAGGCGGGCCGCAGCCCTGACCCATCGCCTCCTGGCCTTCTCGCGGCGTCAGACGCTGGATCCCAAGCCGACGGACGTGAACCGTCTCGTCCAGGACATGGGAGACCTGATCCGTCGCACCGTCGGGCCGCAGATCGAGCTCGAGATCGTCGGGATCGCCGGGCTCTGGACCGCGCTGGTGGATCCCAACCAGCTCGAGAACGCGCTGCTCAACCTCGCCATCAACGCCCGCGACGCCATGCCGGACGGCGGCCGGCTGACGATCGAGACCGGCAACCGTTGGATGGACGAGCGCGCGGCGCGCGAACGCGACCTTCCCCCCGGACAATACCTGTCGCTCTGCGTCTCGGACACCGGCACCGGCATGGAGCCCGAGGTCGTGGCGCGGGCCTTCGATCCCTTCTTCACCACCAAGCCCCTCGGCCAGGGCACCGGCCTCGGGCTCTCCATGATCTACGGCTTCGCGCGCCAATCGGGGGGGCAGGTCCGGATCTACTCGGAGGTGGGGCAGGGCACCATGGTGTGCATCTACCTGCCGCGCCACTACGGCGGCGGGGTCGAGTCGGGGCCGGACGACGTCCGGGCCGGCGACGTGCCCCGCGCCGTCGAGGGCGAGACCGTGCTGGTGGTCGACGACGAGCCCACCGTGCGGATGCTGGTGGCGGATGTCCTGGCGGATCTCGGCTATGCCGCGATCGAGGCCGAGGACGGCGCCACCGGGCTGCGCGTGCTGCAGGGCGGGGCGCGGATCGACCTCCTGATCACCGACGTCGGCCTGCCCGGCGGCATGAACGGACGCCAGGTCGCCGACGCCGCGCGCGGCCTGCGCCCCGGCCTCAAGGTGCTGTTCATCACCGGCTACGCCGAGAACGCGGTGGTCGGCAACGGCCATCTCGACCCCGGGCATGGCGGTGCTCACCAAGCCTTTCGCCATCGACGACCTCGCCGACCGCATCCGCCGCCTCATCGACTGAGGCGGGGTCCCGCCTCAGGCGAGGCCCGCCGCGGCCCGCAGCGCGGCGTTGATGCGGTCCTGCCAGCCGGGACCCGCCTCCTGGAAGTGTTCCAGCACGTCCTCGTCGATGCGCAGCGTCACGCTCTGGCGGGCGCCCGGGATCCGGGCGGGACCGGCGGGCGCCGGGGCGCGGGCGGCCGGTGTGGCGGCGGGCTTGCCGAAGACGGCTTCGGCGGCCGCGAAGGGGTCGCGCGGCCTGCGGGTGCGGTCCATGGTGGTGTTCCAGCTCGAAACGGATGATCCCGGGATCCTGTGTGGCGATCCGGGAGCGCCGCCGCAAGACGTGAAGCCCCGCTTGCCATCCCGCGCCGCGCCGCGTATGAGCCCCGTTCGCGCCCGCCGACACCCTTGGAGGCACGGGCGCGCCTTCGGACGGCCGCATCGGGCGGCCGTTTCGCATTCTTTCAAGGAACTGACTGATGGCAGCGACCAAGACCATCGCGGCCGTGGCACGCAGCGGGCTCGGCAAGGGGGCCTCCCGCAGCATCCGCCGCGAGGGCCGCGTGCCGGCCGTGATCTACGGGGGCGGCGACGCGCCCGAGGCGATCTCGCTGAACTTCCGCGACGCCCACAAGCACATCTACGCCGGCCACTTCCTCACCACGATCTTCGAGATCGACATCGAGGGCCGCAAGGAGCGCGTCATCCCGCGCGACTACCAGCTCGAAGGTGAAGGACCTCCCGCTCCACGTCGACTTCATGCGGCTGAAGCCCGGCTCCAAGCTGCGCCTTGAGATCCCGCTGAACCTCGTCAACGTCGACCAGGCCCCGGGCGTGAAGCGCGGCGGCACCGTCAACATCGTCCGCCACACGGTGGAGATGCTGGTGCCGGCCGACAACATCCCGGACAGCATCACGGCCGACCTCTCGACCCTCGACATCGGCGGCTCGCTGCACATCTCGGCCGTGGCCCTGCCCGAGGGCTGCGCCCCGGTGGTGCGCGACCGCGACTTCACGCTCGCCACCATCGTGGCGCCCTCGGGCCTCGCCGAGGCCAATGCCGACGATGCCGCCGCCGCCGCGGCCGCCGAGGCCAAGGCCGCCGCCGGCGCCAAGGGCGGCGCCAAGAAGGCCCCGCCGAAGAAGTGAGGCGTCACGCCTGGTAGTCGGAAACGCCCGCTTCGGCGGGCGTTTTCTTGCGCCACGACTGGATGGTCCGCGATGCTGCTCCTCGTCGGTCTCGGCAATCCCGGCGCCCAATATGCCGGCAACCGCCACAACATCGGCTTTATGGCGATCGACGCCGTCGCCCGGGCGCATCGCGCGACGCCGTTCCGCGCGCGGTTCCAGGGCCTCGTGGCGGAATGCACGGTGGCGGGCGAGAAGATCGTCCTGCTCAAGCCCACGACCTTCATGAACGAGAGCGGCCAATCGGTCGGCGCCGCGGCGCGGTTCTTCAAGCTCGGCCTCGAGGACATCGCGGTGCTGCACGACGAGCTCGACCTCCCGCCCGGCAAGCTCCGCGTCAAGACCGGCGGCGGCAATGCGGGCCACAACGGCCTGCGCTCCATCACGGCCCATCTCGGCAACGATTATCGCCGCCTGCGGCTCGGCATCGGCCACCCGGGCGACAAGGCCCTGGTGCACGGCTTCGTGCTCAACGATTTCGCCAAGGGCGAGCGCGCCTGGGTGGAGACGCTCTGCGAGGCCGTCGCCGACCATATCGGTCCACTTGCGAAGGGTCAGGACGCGAGCCTGCAGAACAAGGTCCACCTGCGCATGGAGGCGGCGGGCTTCGCGAGATCGGCCTGCCCGGCCGTTGAGGCGCGCGCGCTCCGACGGCGGCGTGAAACCGCCGGGCCCGCAAAGGACTTTTGCGAACCGTCCCCTGGCCTTGCGGCCCGCGCCGCGTCACATGGGGCAGGATCAATCGTGACAGGCGGGAGGCCGACATGGACAGGATCGAGATCGCGGGCTTGAGCGTGGCCAGGCCGCTGCAGGATTTCCTCGTGGGCGAGGTCTTCCCGGGCGCCGGAATCGCGGCGCAGGACTTCTGGTCCGGCTATGCCGCCATCCTCGAGGACCTCGGCCCGCGCCTCAAGACCCTGCTCGCCCGACGCGACGAGCTCCAGGGCCGGATCGACGATTATCACCGCGCCCGCCGCGGCCAGCCCATCGACCAGGCAAACTACATGGGTTTCCTGCGGGAGATCGGCTATCTGCTGCCCGAGGCGCCGGCCGGCGAAGTCTCGACCCGCGGCGTCGACGACGAGATCGCCCGGCAGGCGGGCCCGCAGCTCGTCGTCCCCATGTCGAACGCCCGCTACGCCCTCAACGCCGCCAACGCCCGCTGGGGCTCGCTCTATGACGCCCTCTACGGCACGGACGCGATCCCGCACGAGGGCGCCGCGGCCGTCACGGGCAAGGGCTACAACGCCGCGCGCGGCGCGCAGGTGATCGCCCGGGCCAGGGCCTTCCTCGACGGCGCCGTGCCGCTCGCGGGCGGCTCCTGGGCCGATCTCCAGGGCCTCGCCGTCGTGGCGGGCGGGGTCGCCGCCACGCTGAAGGACGGCCGCACGACCGGCCTCGCCGACCCCAGGGCCCTGGTGGGCTACGCGGGCCGAGGCTTTCCGCGCCTGCGCGCGTCCTGCTGCGCCATAACGGCCTCGGGGTGGAGCTCGTCTTCGACCGCACGAGCGCGGTCGGCCGCGGCGATGCCGCCGGCCTGTCGGACGTCGTGCCCGAATCGGCGGTCTCGACCATCATGGACATGGAGGATTCGGTCGCGGTCGTGGACGCGGAGGACAAGGTCGCGCTCTACCGCAACTGGCGCGGCCTCGTGGAGGGCACGCTGGTGGCGACCTTCCCGAAGGGCGGCGAGACCGTCGAGCGCCGCCTGAACGCCGACCGCCGCTACACGGGGCCGGACGGGGGGAGCGTCACGGTGCCGGGCCGGTCGGTCATGCTGATCCGCAACGTCGGCCACCACATGTTCACCGACATCGTGACGCTGGACGGCGCCGAGACCCCGGAAGGTTTCCTCGACGCCGCCGTCTCGGTGCTGATCGCCAAGGCCGACCTCGCGGCGAAGCGCAACAGCCGCGCCGGCTCCATCTACATCGTCAAGCCCAAGATGCACGGGCCCGACGAGGTCGCCCTGACCGACGCGCTCTTCGCGCGCGTCGAGCGGCTCGCGGGCGTGCCGGCCCACAGCGTCAAGATGGGCATCATGGACGAGGAGCGCCGCACCTCCGCCAATCTCGCCCGGGCCATCCTGGCCGCCAAGGACCGGGTGGTCTTCATCAACACGGGCTTCCTCGACCGCACCGGCGACGAGATCCACACCGACATGGAAGCCGGCCCCATGGTCCGCAAGGACGCCATGAAGGGCACCGACTGGATCAAGGCCTACGAGAACAACAACGTCGACGTCGGGCTGAAGCTCGGCCTGCCGGGCCGCGCCCAGATCGGCAAGGGCATGTGGGCGGCGCCGGACCGGATGGCCGACATGCTGGCCCAGAAGGGCGGCCACCCCAAGGCGGGCGCCACCACCGCCTGGGTGCCCTCGCCGACGGCCGCGACGCTGCACGCCATGCATTACCACGAGACCGACGTGGCGGCCCGCCAGGACGAGCTGAAGAGCCGCGCCCCCGCGCGCCTCGAGGACCTGCTGACCGTGCCGGTGTCGGATTCCAATTGGGCGCCCGACGCCGTCCAGCAGGAACTCGACAACAACATCCAGGGCATCCTGGGTTATGTGGTGCGCTGGATCGACCAGGGCGTGGGCTGCTCCAAGGTGCCGGACATCCACGACGTCGGCCTGATGGAGGACCGCGCGACGCTGCGCATCTCGTCGCAGCACGTCGCCAACTGGCTCGCCCACGGCATCGTGACCGAGAACCAGGTGCGCGACGCCCTGCGCCGCATGGCGGCCGTGGTGGACCGGCAGAACGCCGGGGACCCGGATTACCGCGACATGGCGCCGGGCTTCGACGGCGAAGCCTTCCGGGCCGCGTCGGACCTCGTGTTCAAGGGCCGGGCGCAGCCGAACGGCTACACCGAATTCGTGCTGCACGAGCGGCGCCGCGCCGCCAAGGCGGCGGCGGCCCGGGCCGAGGCCTGACACCACGCGACGGGAGGCCGCGGACCCGCGGCACCCCGGCCGGCGCGTTCAGGATGGGGCGCTCGCCCATGTCATCCCGCTGCCGGCCCATGCCGGCCGCGGCGGCGAGCCTGAGGACGGCATCTAGGCGCCGCCGGGCGCCGGATCCAGCACCGACCGGAACGTGCTCATGCCGTCGCTGTGGCGCGTCGCGTCGCCGTGCGGCCGGTCCGGGGTGGCGCCGGCGATCGAATCGGCTGAATGCACCGCCTGTCCGCGTTCGGCGATCTCGCGCTCGGCCTGGCGCCAATGCGCGTCCTGAGAGCCGTCCGCGTAGCCGCTTTCCTCCCAGAGCTGGTAGGCGCGCGCCCGGATGGCGGCTTCGTCCCTATGATCGGCCATGACGTCCCTTCCGCGGTGCCCGGCGTCGTTTGCTTCGCGCCGGCCTTCAGGGACGACGCGGGACCGCTGCGGCAGGTTCCCAACAGATGTGGTGACGGCGCGGCCCCGCGATCCGCGTCAAAAAGCGTAGCGGACCTCGCAATAGGGCATCGTCTCGGCGAGGAGCGCCTTGAAGCGGGCGAGCCACCGGCCCTTCCAGCCCGTGCGGTAGCGCAGGTTCTCCTGGCCGCCCTCGCTCAGCTTGGTTTCCTGGATGTCGGGCGTCCAGAGCCAGTCCTCGGCCCTGGGGTGCCAGCGCAGGTTCACGGCATGCAGCGCCGCATTGTGGGTCAGCATGATGATCTCGGCCTTGAGCTGCCGCTTGGCGGCGGGCGACAGCGCCGCATCCACGGCCTCGAAGAGGGCCCGGTAATCCGCCTCCCATCCCGGATAGAGGATCACCGGCGAGAAATTGACGTGGACCTCGTAGCCGGCCCGCACGAAATCGTCGATGGCGGCGATCCGCTCCGCCATGGGGCTGGTCCGCACGTCGACCACCCGGGCCACCCGCTCCGGCATCAGCGAGAAGCGCACCCGCGTCTTGCCCGCCGGGTCGTAGGCGAGGAGGTCGCGGTTCACCGCCTTGGTGGCGAAGGAGCCCTTGGCGTGCGGCGTCCCCCGGAACATCGCCACGAGGTCGCGGACATTGTCCGACAGCATGGCGTCGATCGACAGGTCGCTGTTCTCGCCGATGTCGTAGACCCAGTCGACGGGATCGATCTGGTCGGGCGCGGGCTTGGGGCCGAGCGTGGCGGCGTGGCGCGCGATGGCGCGCGAGATCTCCTCGATGTTGACGAAGAGCGTGATCGGGTTGGCGTAGCCTTTCCGCCGCGGCACGTAGCAATAGGCGCAGGCCATGGCGCAGCCGTTGGAGGACGAGGGCGCGATGAAGTCGGCGCTGCGGCCGTTGGGCCGCATGGCGAGCCCCTTCTTGACGCCCAGCACCAGGGTCCCGCGTTTGCTGCGCAGCCAGTCCTCCGCCAGGCCCTCGTTGCCGTGCAGCTCCGGGATCCGCCAATGGGACGCGACCGGGATCCGCCGCGCCTGTGGGAAGCGCGCCAGGATCTCGCGGCCGCGCGCAAAGCCCTCGACCGCGGGCTCGAGGTAGATCGTGTCGATGGCGAGCAGGTTCAGGAGGCGGTGTCGGCTGTCACGTTACGCGAACGGCAGCGGCCCCGGGAAGGATCCGACCGGCACGAGATGCGTCACCACGCCCGCCTCGGGCGTCCAGCGATGCAGCAGGAAGCCCGGCGGCTCGAGGTACGAGGCGGGCTCGGCGCCGGGCGCGATCCGCAGAGCGATAGCGGTCGCGGTGCTGGGTGCCGTGCACAGCAGCGTCCCGCCGAAGCGCGACGTCATGAAGCGATGGACGTGGCCGCATAGGATGCGTTCCACCGCGGGATAGCGGGCCACGACCTCGGCGAGCCTGTGCCCCTCGCGGCACGCGTAGGCGTCGAGGTAGGGCACGCCGGTCGCGATGGGTGGGTGATGCATCATGACCACGGTGGGGCGGCCGGGGTCCCGCGCCAGCGCTGCATCGAGCCAGGCGGCGGCTTCGGGCGCGACCAGACCATGGTGTTCGCCCGGCACCGTCACGTCCAGTCCGACGATCCGCACCGGCCCTAGGTCGTCTCGCAGGCTGTGGAGCGGGCCGCTGGCGGGCAGGTACGGATGATCGGAGAAGGCGTGCCGAAAGGCTTCGCGCCTATCGTGGTTGCCGGGGAGAACGACGAGCGGAGGGCCGACCGTCGCCAGCATGGCGCGCGCGACGGCATATTCGGCGTCGAGCCCCTCGTCCACGACATCGCCGGTGAGGACAACGACGTCCGGCTGCGGGCGCAGCGCGGCGAGGTGGCGCAGCGCCGCGGCGAAGAGCGCGTTAAAATCAACAAGCCCCTGGTACAATTGCCCGGCGGGGCGGAGGTGAGGATCGGAGATCTGGGCGACGAGCATGGCGGCAGGTTAGCGCTTCGTGCCGCCCCGCAAGCCCGGAATCCGCCGATCCTGTGGATAACCTGTGGAGAAGTGTTGAACAGAACGGGAACGAAACTACCTTGGGCCCATGAGAACGATGCAGGCGAGGCCGAGCCATGACGACGCTGAGGGAATTCGAGGACGCGCTGCGCGAGCAGGGGATGTCGATGGGGCTGGCCATCCTCCAGGGCCTCAAGGACCGGGACCGCGCCCGGCGCTCGGCCGTCGCGCCGGCCCGCCGCCTGACGGGCCAGAAGATGACGCCCGACCTCGCGCGCCGCATCCTGGAGCTCCACGGCACGACCGGCATGACCCAGCAGGAGATCGCCTTCAAGGTGGGCGTCAACGAGGGCCGCGTCAACGAGGTCATCAAGCGCGGCAAGTGGCTCGACGGTGACCCCAACGCGCCCGAGGCCAAGGCCCGCGACAAGGCCAAGGCGCGGATCGCGGCGGGGCCCAAGGCCACCGCGCCGCTGCGCAAGCCCCGGCCCAAGGGCGACGGCAAGCTCGGCCCGGCGGTCGACCGCAGCAAGGGCGAGCGCCGGGCCGGCAGCCCAGCCGCGGCCGGCCACGACCTGCAGCTCACGTTCCTCTGAGCCGCCTCGCCACAGGCACCTGTGGACGGCGCCGCAAGTCCGGCATTTTGTCCCGCGGTCCGGCACTTGCCATCCGGCAAATGCCGTGTATACTCCAGTTATCGTCAACCAAACGGAAGGAGGTGATCTAGTGTCTCATTGTTTCACGCTGTGTGGGGCTCTGGTCTTCTCTTCGGTGAAGGCCGCGTAACGAGTTCTGGGCCGCACAACGGCTGACAATGCTTTGATCTTCGGGCCGTCAGGCGCGAAGCCTGATATGAGCCGCGGCGCCCGTGAGGGTCCCGCGGCTTACGCGTTTCAGGGCCCGGCGACGGCGCCGGGCCGCGATGACGTCACTGCGCCACGGGCGGCGGGGTGATGGCCTGCTGGTCGCGCTGCAGCGCGGCGCGGCTCTTATGCGCCTTGTAGTAATGGGCGGCGCCCGATCCCGCCGCGCAGCCCGCCGCCGCGCCCGCGCTACCGTGATGGACCGCATGTCCCGCGATGCCGCCGATGATGGCGCCCGTGATGCAGCCGCGCGCCTGAGCGGCCTGCGATGCGCCGAAGAGCGTGCCCGCGCAGAGTGCCGCCGTGATGAGATACCGCATGTCGAACTCCCCGTTTCGATCATGACATAACGGTAATGTCAGGCGTTGGTTCACGGGCGGGCCGTCACGCCGTGCCGATCCCCGGCTTGCGCGCCGCGCCGGGCAGGGGAGCCGGCAGGCTGTCGTCGCCGTCGCCGAGGGCCCGCTGCACCAGGATGCTGTCGGCCCAGTGGCCGAATTTGAACGCGACGGCCGGCAGCATGCCGACCCGGCGGAAACCGCAGGCCTCGTGGAGGTGGAGAGAGGCCTCGTTGGCGCCGTCGATATAGCCGATCATCTGGCGGAAGCCCCCGGCCGCGCAGGCCTCGACCAGCGCCGGCAGGAGCCGCCGGCCGATGCCGAGCCCGACCCGGTCCGGATGGATGTAGATCGAGTGCTTGACGGTGTAGCGGTAGGCCGGCCGCTTGCGGAACGGCACCACATAGGCGTAGGCCGCCACCTCGCCGTCGAGCTCGGCCACGAGATGCGGCAGGCGCTTGTGGCGCATGTTGCGGCGGCGGCGTCTCAGATCCTCGGCATCCACGGCATCGGGCTCGTAGGTGCCGAGATCGCCGATGCCGCGACCGATGTGGTAGCTGTAGATCGCCACCATGGCGGGCACGTCGGCGTCCGTCGAGGGACGGATCACCAGGGCCCGGTCGATCAGCGTCGCATCCATCAGTCCCGCCGCCCCCTCGCGCCCGACCTCCGGCCGGCATCCTCCCGCATCACGTAGGTGTAGAAGCGGATGCGGCCGTCCGGCGCCGTCTCGCGATAGACGCCCTGGATCTCGGCGTCGAGCCCGGGGAAGCGGTTCGAGCTCTCCTCGAACATCTTGAAATAGTCGAGCATCGGCTTGGCGCGCGGCCCGATGCGCTCGCCCGGCACCAGCACGCCGATGCCGGGCGGGTAGACGAGCATGAGCGTCGTGGCGATGCGGCCCTCGGCCTCCTCGATCGGCACGTAGTCGACGCGGTTGCGCACGAGGGCCCGGACCGCCTCGTGGGGCGGCACCACCATCTCGGGCAGGTGGTCGGGCGTGAACATGGCGCGCTGCAGCCGGCTCGTGCCGTGGCGGCGATGGAAATCGTGGAAGTCGCGGCAGAGCTCCTGGATCCGCATGCCGCCGTAGCGGGCGCGGCGGCGGCGCACGAAATCCGGCATGACCTCCTCGACCGGCGCGTCCTCGTCGTGCAGCCGCTTGAAGGCCACCAGCGCCGAGATGAGCGTGCCGGCCTTGGAGGATTCGACGCCCGGCGTCAGCAGGAAGAGCATGGAGTTGAGGTCGTTCTTCTCCGGCACGACGCGGTTCTCGCGCAGATATTGCGCCACGACCGGCGCCGGGATCCCGGTCTCGGCATAGGTGCCGGTCGCCCGGTCGAAGCCCGGCGTCAGGATGGTGAGCTTGTTCGGGTCCGTGATGGCGAAGCCCGGCGCGACGCGCCGGAAGCCGTGCCAGTCGGCGCCCGGCTCGAGCGCCCAGAACCGCGGGTCGGTGGCGAGGTCGTCGGTCGGCACGTTCTCCCAGGGCACGTCGCCGGCGGGCTCGTCCTCGGTCGCCGGCATCGGCACGGTGTCGGGCACGAAGGGTTCGAAGAACCAGCGTCGGCCCGGATCCTCCTCCTTGCCCTCGAACTCGCGGCGGATGGCGCGGATCTTCTTGCGCAGCTCGATGCCGAGCCGCACCGTGTCGTCCCACAGCACCTGGCCCGAGCGGCCCTTCATCATCTGGGCGCCGACGTCGAGCGAGGCGAAGATGGGGTAGAAGGGCGAGGTCGAGGCGTGGAGCAGGAAGCTCTCGTTCATGCGCCGGTGCTCGACGCGGCGTTCCTGGCCGCGGATGTGGGCGTCCTTGGTGTGGATCTGCGAGGCCTGGGAGAAGGAGGCGAGCTGCTTGTGGGCGGATTGCGTGGCGATGACGCCGGGCGAATCCGGGCCGAGGTCCCTGAGCCCCATGGCGAAGCGGCCCGCGAAGAGCGGGTGGAACTTCATGAAGCCCGCCCAGGCCTCGTCGAAGAGGATATAGTCGCACAGGTGCCCGATCCGGGCGACGATCTGTTCCGCCGAGTAGATCGTGCCGTCGTAGGTGCATTGTTCGATGACGGCGACGCGGAAGGGCCGCTCGCGCCGCCAGGCCTCGGGATCGGTCACCAGCGGGTTGGTGCGGATGCGCTCGCGGATGGCGGCCTCGTCGAAGGCTTCCGCGAAGATCGGGCCGATGAGGCCGTGGGCGTTGCGGTCCGTCGGCAGGAAGATCGGGATGCCCTCGCCGAGCAGCAGGGCGCCGTGCAGCGCGGCCTTGTGGTTGTTGCGGTCGAACAGCACGAGGTCGCCCTCGGCCACGAGCGCGTTCAGCACCACCTTGTTGGAGGCCGAGGTGCCGTTGAGGACGAAATAGGTGCGCTCCGCCCCGAAGATGGCGGCCGCCTCGCGCTGGGCGCGCAGCGCCGGCCCCTCGTGGACGAGGAGATCGCCGAGGTCCAGCACCGAATTGTCGATGTCGTCGCGGAAGATGGCTTCCCCGAGATGCTCGACGAAGATCCGCCCGATGGGCGAGCGGTTGTAGAAGACGCCGCCGTTGTGGCCCGGGCAGGTCCAGAGTTGGTTGCCCTGTTCGGCATAGTCCACGAGGGCGCCGAAGAAGGGCGTCTTCAGCGTGTCGGCATATTGCTTGAGGCGGCTGACGAGGCCGCGGGCGATGAAGTCGGGCGTCTCCTCGGCGAGGAAGATGTAGCCGTCGATGAAGTCGACCACCTCGACCGGGATGTCCTCGAGCCGCTTGCGCCGCACCATGACGACGATGGGCATTTCGAGGCCGCGGCGGCGCATGAGGTTGACGAGCGCCGCGGTCTTGCCTTCGAAGCCGCGCTTGCCCCAGTCCACCACCATGCAGCCGATGGCGGCGTCGGTCTGCACCGCGATGGCGGCGTCCTCGACGCGCCGGGCCCGGATCACCTCGAAACCGGATCGCTCCACCGCTTCGACGATCTGCTCGATCCGCCGCCCCTCGAGGTCGTCCGGGTCGAAGGAAGGCGTGCACATGAGGACGGTGAAGCGGCGCGTGAAATCCAAGGCATGTCCTCCTGTGCCGGCCCCCCGCGGGACGGGAGCCGGGAGGCTTCATTCGGAGCGGAGTGCGACAAAGGCGTGACGGACCCGACCCGATCCGCCGCGATGCCGGTGCCGGTCGGCCGTCGTCAGCCGTTGCGCAGCGCGATCGAGAGGTCGAGGAGGAAGGCGAAGCCGGTGGCGAAGATCCAGGGCACGAGCAGCAGCCCGGCGCGCCGGTCCACGATGGCGAAGCGCCAGGCCGTGACGGCGGAGGCCAGCGCCAGCGCCGCCGCCACGGCCAGCGCGACCGTCGGGTGCCGGCCCGCGAAGAACAGCCAGGACCAGAGCGCGTCGAGGCCGAGCGTCAGCACGAAGAGCCGGAGGGCCGCGGGCCGGTCCGGCAGGTAGTCCGGGCTGGAAAGCACGCGGAAGAACGCGAGGCCTAGCAGCGCGGCGAGGCAAAGGGAGGCCAGCACGGCGAACCAGGGCGCGGGCGCGAAGGTCGGCTTCACGAGGCCCGCGTACCAGCGCAGGTTCGAGGCCGCCACCCCGGCTTCCCAGGCGGTGGCGACCCCCACGGCGAGGACCGCCAGACCCGCGTTCCGCCAGGGCCCTGGCGGCGGCGGCCGCCGCGGGGCGCCGGTCGACGTCAGTGGCCGGCCTTCTTCTTCAGGGCGTCGATGCGCTTCGAGGCCTCGGCCTTGGTCAGGCCGTCCTCGTAATCTTCGCCCTCCTTGACCTCCTCGGACAGGGTCTTGAGGTAGGAGGCCTGGGCTCCCGTCATGGGTTCGCCGCCCGTCGTCCAATCGTCGGGGTCCTTGACGGTGTTGGAGCCGGGGTTCTCGTCGAGCTTCGGGTTGTGGTCGGTGTCGTCGGCCATGGGTGGCGCCCTTCCGTTCATGGAATGTTCGACTCCACAATGCTTCCGCCGCCCTGCGGTTCCGCGCCGGGCGGCGGGCGAGCGCGCCGAATTCAGCCGCGCGGCAGCTTGTCGAGCTGGGCCAGGACCTTGGACATGTCCTTGCTGAGCTCCCGGGCTTCGCCGATCCCGATGAAGTCCTTGGGCGAATAGGGCCAGGAGCTCGAACCCGCGAAGATCCTCACCCCCGAGGCCATCATCACGGCGTCGCCGCGCTTGAGCGTGCGGTCCTCGAAGATCGAGACCTTGCCGGGTTTGGTCGGGGCCTCGGCGAAAACCATCTTCGGCTTCGCGGGATGCAGCCGCACCGTGAGGGGACGCGGCCGCAGCCTGCGCCGCAGCACCGCGGGCGCCGGCTCGTAGAAGGGCTGCACCGCGACCGGCGCGGGCGCGGCCTGGACCGGGGCCTCGGCGCCGAGAAGATCGACGAGAAGAACTGGTGGATCCCGGCGTCGTCGGCAGAGGCGCCGTGCACGGCCGCGAGGGTGGCGGCGCCGGCGAGGATCACCCGCGCCGAGCGGCGCAGGGCGCCGCGTGTCGTCAAAGCCGTCATGACTGGTGGACCTCGGGTAGGTTCGTCGATGGCCGGTGCCGCATCGCGCCGGCGGGTTTCGGCGGCACAACGCCCGGAGGGCGGTTCGGTTTCCCGGCCCGCCCCGCGCGTGCGATGCGCCGGCCGCTCGATCGCCTTCCGGCCCACCGATCGGTGCTCTATGGTGCCGCGCACCGGCCCGCGCTTGGGCCTTCAACGCGATGAGGGCCCGATGGCCAGAACGCTGCTCATGGGTCTCGCCGCTGCCGCGATCCCGATCGTATCGGCCGCGGCCGCGCCGGCGACGCCGGAGGAGGCGGCCCGGCTGACGGCGCTGTTCGAGCGTTACGTGAGCCGCCCGGCCCCGGGCCAGCCGAGCGGCGTCACGGTGGCGCCGAAGGGCGAGGCCTATGGGGTGACGCTGGACCTCAAGCGGGCGGCCGCGGGGCTCGAATCCTTCGGGGTCACGATCGACCCCTATACGACGACCGCCACGCTGACGCCGCGGCCCGATGGCACCTGGGCGGTCCACAGCGACGATTCTCCGCCCCTCGTCCTGCACCTCGGCCAGCAGACCATGACCTTCGCGGCCGCCGCCAGCGCCTTCGACGGGGTTTTCGATCCGAAGATCCAGGCCTTCGCGAGTTACAAGCAGGAGCAGCGCGGCTACACGGCGGTCCAGACCTCGCCGACCTTCAACCAGAACCGCCGCATCGACGACGTGGCGCTGAGCGGCACCGGCGCCCCGTCGGAGGGCGGCACGGTGGGGCTCGCGGCCCATTACACCTCGGTCGGCACCGCCGCCGACCTGCTGTTCAAGCCCGCGCCGTCCCCCGGCGATCCTGCGCCGGGCAACCCCGCCGTGCCTCCGCCCCCGCGCCCCGGCACGACGCTGAGCTACACGACGCCCGCCGGCACCACGGATATCGCCTTCGACAGGCTGCGGACCGCGCGCCTGCTCGACCTCTGGGCCTTCCTGGTCGCCCACCCCGATCACGACAGCCTCGTGGCGGCGCAGGACGACCTCAAGGCCATGCTGCGCGCCGGCCTGCCTTTCTTCGATGCCCTGCGGCAGAGCGGGTCGCTGTCGCGCGTCGCCGTCACGACGCCGGTCGGCGTGGTCTCGGCCAAGACGCTCGGCGGCAGCATCGACGCCTCCGGCCTCGACAAGGCCGGCAAACTCGTCACGGCCCTGTCGATCGCGGATCTCGCGGTGCCGCCGGGCCAATTGCCGCCCTGGTCGGCCGGGCTCGTGCCGACCGCCATCGACCTGCACGTGGCGATCGACGGTTTCCACGCCGCCGAGGCCGCCGCCGAGGCGGTGAACGACATCGATCTCAGGAAGGATGTCGTCATCACGCCGGAGCAGAAGGCCGCCGTGGGCCGGACGTTCTGGCCGGGCACCGGCTCGATCACGCTCGCGCCGAGCCGCCTCGCCACGGCGGCCCTGGACCTCAGGCTCGACGGCAAGGCCGTGCTGGGGCCCCAGCCCTCCGGCGCCGTCACCATCACGGGGACGGGCCTCGACAAGGAGATCGCGGCCCTGCAGGCGCTCGCCGCGACCGATCCCGGCGCCGGCCAGGTGCTCGGACCCCTGGTGCTGGCCAAGAATCTCGCCAAGCCCAATCCGGACGGCAGCCTCACCTGGCTCATTGAATTCGGCAACGGCCCGGTCAAGATCAACGGCGCGACGCTCCAGTAGCGCCACGGTCCCGACCTTAACCACGGCAGCGCCCATGCGTCGCGGAGCCCCGGGGCGGGGGTGACGCGCCGCGCGGCCGGATGATAGGACGGCCACCATCGCCCGTGAGATCCGCCCCATGCCGCCCGCGTCCCGCCGTCTCCTGTCCGCCGTCGCCGTGGCGGGTCTCGCCCCGTTCGCGGTCCTCGCCGGCACGGCGCCGGCCGCGGCCTTCCAGGTCGGGGAATCGCCCGATTTCAAGGGCTGCTACATCTGGTTCAACGATGCCGGGCAGCCGCTGCGCAACGCTTCCGGCCGCGAGATCGGCCGCAAGGCGCCCTGCGGCGAGGGCACGCACAACCGGGACAGCTACGAAGTGCTGTTCGGCGAGGACAAGGGCACGCTCGTGATCCGGGACGCCACCCATCATTTCGAGTGCATCCTCGAACTCGCCAAGGGCTCCAGCACCGTGGTCCGACCGAGGGCCTGCCAGCCCTGGAGCGGAGACTGACCCCCGGTTGCATTCCGGCGTTGCGGCCGGTTTATGGCGAAATGATGATTAGCGGATCGTTAACCATGTCGGTGGTTAATGGAGTCTATCGCATCGAATCGGCGAAAGACCCCGGACCATGGACACGAGCGCGTTCTTCGAACTATCGGCCCCCGTCCGCTACGCCCTGACCCATCGCGCCACGGCGGGCGAGCGCGTCGACCTCGTGCTCGACCTGTTCCGGGGTGCCGTGCAGATCCACAGCCGCGTCATCGCCACCGTCGAGCGGGAGGAGGCCGTGCTGGTCATGGCCAAGTGCCGGCGCTACCTGCAAGTGCGCGGCGTCGATGCCGCCCCGGCCGCACCCGCGTCGCCCAAGACGGCGCCCGTCTCGCCCAAGGCGGCGCCCGCCAAGGCCGGCCCGGCCGTCGCGTCGGCGAGACCGTCGCCCGTCCCGGCCCCCAAGCCGGCCGCCGTCGCGATGCGGCCCGCGCCCGGCGTGAAGCCGATGGCGATCCCCAAGCCGGCCACGGCCGTCAAGCGCGTACCCGTCCCGGCGAACGCGAAGGCGCGTCCGGCCTCGCGCGACAAGGCTCCGGCCGGTCGCGCGCCCGCGGCCGCGGCCTTCGATTGGATGTTCGAGGCGGTCTGATCCGGATGGGTCGGCCGATGGGGCCGCCCTCGGCCCCGCTGGTCCCCGCGCGGATGCGGAGGAGACGAGAGGGTGCCGATCGCGCCGGGACAACATCATGAGGCCGACATCCCGGGCGAGGTTCACGCCTCGGCGCGACCGGTCGGCGCCCGCCCGCTTCGCATCCGGTCGATCGTGTCCGCGACGAGCGCGGCGATCCGGGCATAGCGGTCCTGCTCGGCAGGGGTGAGGGCGTCCCAGCGCCGTCCGTCACAGTCGGACAGCAGGCGTGCCACCGCCAGCACCGTGTCGCGCCAAGCCAGGGGCCGATCGGCCCGTGATCCCTCGTCCGTCCTCATGCGGCATCGATGACGGCGTCGCCCGACAGGCCTTGCGCCTGGAGCCGCCACATCCGCGCGAAGAGGCCGCCGCGCCGCCGCAAGGCGTCGGCCGCGCCGTCCTCGACGATGCGGCCCTCGTCCACGACCAGGATCCGGTCGAAATCCGCCAGGGTGGAGAGCCGGTGCGCCACCGCCACCACGGTGCGGCCGCGCAGCAGGCGCGTCAGCGCGCGCTGGATCTTCATCTCGGATTCCGTGTCGAGCGCGGAGGTCGCCTCGTCGAGGATGATGATGGGTGCGTCCTTGAGGAAGGCGCGCGCGATGCCGATGCGCTGGCGCTGCCCGCCGGACAGCTTGGCGCCGCGTTCGCCCACGATCGTGTCGTAGCCCTGGGGCAGCAGCCGCACGAAGTCGTCGCAATGGGCGGCCCGTGCCGCGGCATGGACCTCCTCGTCGGTCGCGTCGGGGCGCGAGAAGCGGATGTTCTCCATCACGCTGCGGTGCAGCAGGCTGATCTCCTGGGGCACCACGGCGAGGGCGGCCCTGAGCGAATCCTGCGTGACGGCGTCGATCCGCTGCCCGTCGATCAGGATCTCGCCCTCGGTGACGTCGTGCAGGCGCTGGAGCAGGTGGATCAGGGTCGACTTTCCGGCGCCCGACGGGCCCACGATGCCGACCGTCTGGCAGGCCGGCACCACGAGGTCGATGCCGCGCAGCGCCCTGCGGCCGTGCCCGTAGTCGAAGGAGACGCCGCGGAACGCGATCCGTCCGCCCGCACAGACCAGCGGCGGCGCCCCATCCCCGTCGTGGACCGCGCGGGCCCCGCCGATCACCGCCAGCGTCTCGTCGACGAAGCCAGCATATTGGGCGAGGTCCACCAGCGAGAGCGCCAGGTCCTTGGACGAATGCAGGATGCGGAACGTCAGGCTGAAGACGATGACGACATCGCCCGCCGTCGCCCGACCCCGGCTCCAGAGCACGACGGCCCAGGTCAGCATCGTGCCCGCCATGGCGAGCAGCGCGACGTCGTGCAGGGCGCGGGTCGTCTCGAGGTGCATCCAGCTCCGCCGCTGCGCTGCCGCTTCCCGCCGGAAGCGGGCCGCGTGGCGCCGCCATTCCCGGCCCCGGGCCGAGAAGGCCTTGACGGTCCACATGTTGGCGATCGTGTCGACGAGGTCGCCGCCCGTGAGCGCCGCCTCGCCCGCATAGGCGCCGTGCAGCGGCCGGCCGCGCTGGCCGAAGGCGATCAGCCCCGCCGTCACGGCCAGCACCGACAGGCTCAGCACGGCCGACATGGCGCCGTCGATCGTGGCGAAGATGACGACGGCCCCGCGCACGTCGATGCTCGGCGGCAGGGTCCGCCACACCACCGTGTTGGTGAAGGCGCCGAAATTGCCCGCCGTGCCGGTGATGCGCTGGCCGAGCGAACCCGCGAGGTTCTCGGCGAAATAGCGGATCGACTGGCCGCTGAGGCAGTGGAACAGGTCGAGTCGCAGGTCGACGCCGATCCCCACCGTGGTGCGGCAGACGAGCCAGCCGAGGCGGCGCCAGCACAGGCTCTCGCCCGCCACGCAGCCGAGGAAGAGGGCCAGCACGGTCGCGAGGCCGCGGTCGAACGCGCGCGGGCCCGCCGTGGCGTCGACCAGGAGCTTGAGCACGTATTGCGATCCGACCGCGCAGCCGGCGGCCGCCAGAACCAGGAGCAGGATGGCGGCGAAATGCCAGCGCCACAGCAGGACGTGGTGCAGGATGAACCGCGACGCCGAGCCGAAGCGCGCCGGCACGTCGGCCGTGTCGTCGAATCCCGCCCGCGGCTCCGCGGCGGGATCGACCCGGCCGGGCTTCGGCGTGACGCTCACGCGCCGATCCCCGCCGCCCGGAGGCGCGGCGAAGCGGGAGGCGCCGCCAGGGCGGCGGATTGCCGGGCGAGCTCCTCGCCGAGATCGGGGTCCGTCATGCGGTGCCCGTCGCGGTCCGGCATGGAGAACAGCCCCACCGCGCAGGGGCGCCCGTCCTCCCAGCCCGGATAGTCCAGGATGGGATAGAGGCAGATGCCCTCGACCGGCACGCCGGCGCGGCGCGCGGCCCGGACCTCGCCGCAGACGTAATGGATCCAGGACGCCTTGGCGCTGCCCTCGGCGCCGGTCTCGGCGACGAGCAGCGGACGGCCGTAGCGGGCGTGGATCTCGGCCAGGATCTCCCGGAACGGGCGGTAGGCGTGGTGGCCGAGCGGGATGGTCCGCCCTCCCGCATACCACTGGTTGTCGGGATAATAGTTCACGCCGACGATATCGATGAGGCCGTGATGCCCGCCGAGTTCGGGCGCCTGCCGGCCGCACATCATGTCGAGGGCGGCGAATTGCGAGGCGCGATGGGCCTCGGCCGCCGCCGCGACGTCGGGCGTCCCCGCCACGACGTGGATGGCGGGCTCGGCGTGGATGAACCGCGCCTCGGGGACGGCGGCCCGCACGGCCATGGTGGCGGCGATGGCGGCCCGCACCAGCTGCCGCTTGAGCTCGTCGCCCCGCCCCAGCGTGGCAGGCCCGAACCGCCCTGCCTCGCCGCCCGCCCAGGCCCAGTAGGAGATCTCGTTCACCGTACAGAAGGCCGGCGGCAGGTCCGTCTCGGCCGCCACCACCCGGGCCGCGGCGGCGGCGAAGCCGGCGAAACGCTCCACGAAGGCGCCCGACCAGATGTCGAGCCCGTCCGGCCAGCCGTAATGGCACAGGTCCCAGACGATCCGGATCCCGAACCGCCGGGCCGCCTCGAGCACCGGCCGCGCGCTCGACCAATCGTAGCGGCCCGGCGCGGCCTCGATGAGGTGCCAGCGCAGCCCGTCGCGTGCCGCCGCGATGCCGTGGCGCCGCAGCAGCCGGAAGTCGGCCTCGAACCAGCGGTCATGGCCCGTCGAGGCCAGGAGGTCGAGCCGGCGACCGTCGAGCCGCCGCTGTGTCGAACATTCGAAACCGCCCAGGAAGAAGCTCGGCAGGCCGAGGCCGGGCCCGGAGGCCTCGCCGTAGGGCGGGCGGGGCCCCATGCGGGCCAGCTCCAACGCGGGCCTCATCGGAGGCGCGCCCCGCCGGCCGCCACGGCCCGGCGCCGCCGGGGCGCGGTCGGAGGTCCGTCGAGCGCGCCGGGCCGGACCAGGCCGGAGAGGATCCCGTGCCACATCCCCAGGACCTTCGTGTCCGCCATCAAACGATACCCAAGTTGAACGCGAAGGTTTCGCGCGGGCCGGCCGCCATCGAGCGAAGCATCGTGCCGGGTCAGGCGAGCCTTCAACAGCACCCATCGAGTAGCGGTTCCGTCCACCCTGCGCCCGGCAGGATCCCGGAGCGGTCGCCAGCGCAGGTTCGACGCTCAGCGCAGGCGGGCCCTGACGGGCGGCGCCGTGGTGCAGCGCTCGACCACCTGGCCGGAGGCGTCCCTGACCACGATGTCGAAGACGCGCCCCTCGGGGGTGAGGGCGGCGGCATGCCCGCAATCGTGGATGAGCCGGGCGATTTCGGGCCAGATCGCGCGGGCATCGGTGAGCTCGATACCCACGGCGTCGCGGACCTCGCGGTCTTCCGTCACGACGTCGAAGAAATAGCGCGGCATGGTCCCCGCTCCGCCGGCCCCGCTGCCTTCAAGATGCAGCCCGCCCGCCCCGGTTCACGCCGAGGCGCGTTCCATCCATTCGCGGTGCCGCCGCTCGTCGGCGGCGAAATGTTCGAAATGGCGCCGCGATTCCGGCTTGGCGTCCCCGTGTCGGCTCGCCCGCTCGTAGGCCGTGACGGTGTCGTCCTCGTTGGTTTTCATGGCCTTCAGGATGGCGCCGTCGCCCACGAGGCTCGCCATGGCGATCTTGCCGGTGGTGAGGAGCTGCTTCATGTCGCCCCCCTGCGGGACCGCGACGCCCAGCATCGACGCCATCGTCTCGAGTTCGGACACGTGCCGCAGGTGATCGTCGCGGAAGGCCGCGATCTGCCGCTTGGCCGATGCGTCCTGGAGCTTCTCGATCGTCGAGTCGTAAGCCGCGATGGCATCATGCTCCAGATAGAGGAGGTTCGAGACCAGATCCTCGATCCGGCCTTCCGTTCCGACCGTCGTCACCATGGTGGCATCTTCCGATGATCCGGGAGAACCCGGGGGTACAAGTCGCTGTTCCGCGGGGCGCGGTCACGGGGGCCGACTTTGGGCGTCTTGGCCTGCGACTTCAGCGCGACGCGCGCGGCGGAACTGCCGTTGGATAGCCTAGGTTCGATCCTGCACTGACATCCGCGTGGGATCTCTGAAGCCTCGTCTTCCGAAAGGAACAATCATGCTGCATCGTCGCGCCATTCTTCTTGCACTCCTCGGCGCCACGGCGACCGGTGCCGCCTCGGCCCAGCAGCTGCCGCTGATCGGCGACGGCGGCGGCCTGTTCGGCGGCGCGGCGGCCGCCGGCGGCGATGCGGCCGGGGGCCTCGCGGGCGGCCTCGGGGGTGCGCTCGGCGGCGGGTTCGGCGAGGGCGGGCAGGATGCCTTCCGCGCCGCGGCGCTGCAGGACGGCAGCTACGCCATCGAGACCAGCCGTCTCGCGCTGTCCCGATCGCGCGACCGCGATGTCCGGCAATTCGCCCAACTCGAGATCAACGAGCAGGTCTCGATCGCGGCCGCCTTGGGCGCCACGGCCTCGTCGCCGCTGCCGCTGCGGCCCGACCAGGCCGAGGTCGTGGAGCGGCTGCAGAACGCCCCGGGGCGCAGCTTCGACGCCCTGTACATCCGGGGCCAGATCGCCGGCCATGACGAACTGCTGGAGCTGAACACCTCCTACGCGCGGGACGGTCAGATCCTCCCGGACCGGCGCGTCGCCGTGGTGGCGGTGCCCTCCATCCAGACTCACCTCGCCATCCTGCATCGCCTGCAGCGCCGCGGCATCGGCTGAGGCCCGTCGCCCCGGCCGCGTGCCGCCGGGCTATTTGATCCCGGCGCGCATGAAGCTCTGCACGAAGGCGCGCTGGAACAGCAGGAACCCGACGAGGAGCGGTGCCGCGCCGATCAGGCTCGACGCCGCGACGAGCGCCCAGCTCACGCCCTGGTCGGGCGAGGCGAAGACCAGGAGCCCGACCGTGACGGGCCGCGTGCCGACCGAATTCGTCACGATGAGCGGCCAGAGCAGGTTGTTCCAGTGGTAGCTGACGGAGACGAGGCCGTAGGCCACGAGCGTCGTGCGCGACACCGGCAGGTAGACGCGCCAGAGCAGGCCGAGCGTGCCGGCGCCCTCGATCCTGGCGGCGTCGTCGAGCTCACGCGGCACGGTCAGGAAGGCCTGCCGCAGGAGGAAGATGCCGAAACCCGAGGCGAGATAGGGTAGGCCGATGGCCGGGATCGTGTCGACGAGGCCGAGCGCCGCGACGGTGCGGTAATTCTCGACCATCAGGGCTTCGGGCAGGATCATCAGCTGCAGCAGGACGGCGTAGAAGGCGAGCGTCCGGCCCGGGAAGGCGAAACGCGCGAAGGCGAAGGCCGCCAGCGTCGACACCGCGAGCTGGCCGGCCAGGATGAAGCTGATCAGCAGGGCGCTGTTCAGGATATAGCGCGCGAAGGGCGCGGCCTGCCAGACCGCCACGATGTTGTCGAGCGTCAGCGGTGCCGTGAGCGAGAAGCGCGTCTCGTAGGCGGCCGGGTGGAAGGCCGTCCACAGGCCGTAGAGCAGCGGCAGCGCCCAGACGAGGCCCAGCAGCCAGGCCCCCAGAGCCTCGAGGGCAGGGAGGGTGCGGGCGGGCCGCCGCGGCACCCGGGGCGTCGCGGCGCTCACCGGTAATGCGTCCGGCGGTCGAGCAGGGCGAATTGCGTGAGCGCCAGAGCCGCCAGGATCAGGAGCAGCACGAGGGTCAGCGCCGCCGCGTAGGACGTGTCCCAGAACTTGAACGCCACTTCGTAGACGTAATAGAGCAGGAGGTTGCTGGCGTTGTCGGGCCCCCCGTTGGTCATGACGATGACGTGGTCGACGAGCCGGAAGGCGTTGATGAGGGAGTTCACGGTGACGAAGACCGTGGTGGGCATGAGCAGCGGCAGCGTCACGCGGCGGAACACGTAGAAGGGCCGCTCCCCGTCGAGGCTGGCGGCCTCCTTGAGGTGCGGCGGGATCGCCTGCAGCGCCGCGAGGTAGAAGATCATGAAGAAGCCGGCCTCCTTCCACACCGCGACCGCCATCATGCAGCCCAGCACCGTGTGGGGATCGCCGAGCCAATTGTGCGGCCCGACCCCGGCGAGGCCGAGCACCTGGTCGACGAGGCCGTAGTCCTGCGTGAAGAAGAACAGCCAGATATTGGCCACGGCGATCATGGGCAGCACGGTCGGCAGAAAGAAGGCCGTGCGCAGCAGCGCGCGGCCCGGGACCGAACCGTCGACCAGCACGGCCATGAGCAGCGCGAGCCCGATGGCGAGGGGCACGGTCCCGGCAGCGTAGACGGCGGAATTCTGCAGGGCGCGCCAGAAGACGGGATCGGCCGCCATGGCGGCATAATTGTCGAGCCCGACGAAGCGGGCCGGCCGCGCGCCGTGCGGCGTCGAATAGACGCTGCCGACGATGCTGCCGAGGGCCGGACCGTAAGTGAAGAGCGTCAGCAGCGCCGCGGCCGGCAGCAGCAGCAGCCAGGCCGTGACGGCCTGGCGGCCGGCCCCGCGCGGGACGGCGCCGATCGCCGTCCCCGTCACCGGTAGGGCTTCAGCAGCCGGTCCGCCGCGGCCTGGGCGTCGTCGAGCGCGGCGGCGGGCGTCTTGGCGCCGGTCAGAACGGCCTGGATGGCGTCGTCCATGGTGCGGGCCACGCGCTGGTTGTCGTAGGTGGAGAGCTCCGCCACGGCATATTGCAGCTGGTCGCGCGCGACCGCCGCCGGCGGGAATTCCGCCACATAGGCCTTCATGGCGGGCGTCTCCCAGGCGTCGGGCCGGGTCGCCACGTAGCCGGTCTTGATGCCCCATTCGGCGGCCCGCTCGGGCGAGGCCAGGAAGCGGACGAACCTGTAGGCGGCGGCTTCGCGGGCAGCGTCGCCGGTCTTGAAGACGTAGAGGTTGCCGCCGCCCGTCGGCGTGCCGCGCTGCTTGTCGGCCGGCAGCATGGCGACGCCGAAGGGGAACGGCGCGTTCTTGCGCACGTTGGTGAGGTTGCCCGTCGTCGTGTACATGATGGCGGCCTTGCGCTCGAAGAAGTCCTTCGGCGTCGTGGCCCAGTCGATCGAGCCCGGCTTCATCACGTGGTGCTTCTGGGCGAGGTCGACCCAGAACTGCAGGGCGGAGACGACGCCGGGCGCGTTGAACGACACGCTGGTGCCCGTCCCGTCCCCGGTCAGGAGGGCACCCTCCTCGGCGGCGAAGCCCTGCAGGAGCCAATAGGCGGTCAGGGTCGAGGGGACCTGCACGCCCCATTGCGTCGTCTGGCCGGCGGCATCGGTCTTCGTGAGCTTCTTGCCGTCCGCCACGAGGTCGTCCCAGCTCTGCGGGCCGGCCTCGGGATCGAGGCCGGCCTCCTTGAAGGCCTCCTTGTTCCAGTAGAGCACGGTGGTGGAACGCTGGAACGGGATGCCCCAGACGTGGTCGGCGGTGCGGCTGTTGCGCATGAAGCCGGGGAAGAAGCCGTCGAGCCAGGCCTTGTCCTCCGGCCCCTTGGCGAATCCGTCGATCGGCAGCACGGCGTCCTGGTCGATCATCGTGTACATGTCGGCCGAGAGCAGCACGGCGACGTCGGGCGATTGCCCTCCCTTGCGGGCCGTCAGGGCCTTGCCGATGGTCTCCTGGTAGGTGCCGGCGTAGACGGCCTTCACGTCGACGTCCGGATTGGCCTTCTCGAAATCCGCCACGAGGTCGTCGACGATCTTGGTCACCGGGCCGCCGATGGCGACCGGATAGAAGAAGGAGAGATGCACCGTCTCGGCCGCCCGGGCCGGGGCCGCGGCGAGGAGGCCGGCGGCGAGGAGCGCGGCCGGCAGGCGGAAAGATCGGAACGGGGCCATGGATCGGGTCTCCGGCGGTCAGGCGGCGCGGCGGTCGGGCAGGCTCGGGGAGGGGCATCGCCGGCCCGTGCCGGCGTCGAAAAGGTGCATGGCTTCAGGCAGCCAGGAGAGGCGCAGGGCGGTGCCGGGCGCGCGCCGGTCGGGGCCGGCCGCCCGCACCGCGACGGTCTCGGTGCCGGCCCGGCAGGTCAGCAACGTGTCGGCGCCGTGGTATTCGGCCGAGACCAGCGTGGCGGCGAGGCCGGGTCCGGCCGCGCCCTCGGGTTCGATCGTGATGTCCTCCGGCCGCAGCCCCAGGATCCGCCCCGCGCCCGCCGGCAGGGCGGGCCCGTCCGTGCCCGCCACCGTCCCGTCCCGGTCGTCGAGGGCGAGCAGGTTCATGGGCGGCAGGCCGACGAAGCGCGCCGCGAAGAGCGTCTCGGGCCGGCGGTAGAGCGCCTCGGGCGTTCCCGCCTGTTCGACGGCGCCGGCCCGCATCAGCACGACCTGGTCGGCCATGCTCATGGCCTCGGTCTGGTCGTGGGTGACGTAGAGGAGCGTGAGGCCGAGGCCGCGCTGCAGGTCCCGGATCTCGCGGCGCATGTCCTGGCGCAGCTGCGCGTCGAGGTTCGACAGCGGCTCGTCCATCAGGCAGAGCGGCGCGCCCGACACGAGCGCGCGGGCCAGCGCCACGCGCTGCTGCTGCCCGCCCGAGAGCTGGGACGGCTTGCGGCCGAGGAGCGGCCCGAGGCCCAGCGTTTCGGCCGCGCGATCGAGGCGGCGCGCGCGCTCCGGCCCCGGCATGCGGCGCATCTTGAGGCCGAACAGGATGTTTTCCCGCACGTCGAGATGGGGAAAGAGCGCGTAATTCTGGAACACCATCGAGAGGGCGCGGTCCGATGGCGGCAGCGCCGTCACGTCCCGGTCGCCGATCAGCACCCGGCCGCCGTCGGGCGCGTCGAGCCCCGCGATGAGGCGCAGCAGCGTGGACTTGCCGCAGCCCGAGGGGCCGAGCAGCACCGTGAGCGTCCCGGGCGCGACGGCGAGATCGATGCCGTGCAGGACGTCGACGTCGCCCCAGCGCCGCCGCAGCTTCTCGACCCTGACCCCCGGCACCGGCACCCCCGCCTTCGCCGCGGCCCGCACCCCGGGCGACGGCATCCTGTCCCGGGGATAGCGGCGCCATATGATGGCCGGATGACAGCGGGGCGGCCCGGAGGACCCCGCGGGGGCCCCGGCGTCACGAAAGCTTCAAGGCCCGGCTTTAGCCCTGCGCCGTCGCGCCGGCCGGAGCCCACCCATGGAAGCCGTCACTTTCGTCCACCTGTCCGATCTCCACATCGGCGAGGCCGACGATCCCACGCTGCTGTCCGATACGGCCGAGACGCTGGCCGCCGTCGCCGCCGCGCTGCGTCCACTGTCGCCGGCGCCGCGCTTCGCCGTCGTGAGCGGGGACATCACCCACCGGGGCGATCCCGCCAGCTACCGTGCGGCCGCCGAGGCCTTGGCGGCGCTGCCCTGCCCGGTGATCTACGGGCTCGGCAACCACGACGACCGCAACGGCTATGCCCAGGGCTTCGCGACCGGTGGGGGGCCGGCCTTCGGCGAGCGGGTCGTCGAGGGGCTCCACATCATCCTGCTCGATACCAGCGTGCCGGGGCGCATCGGGGGCGGCATCGACGCGCACCAGTTCGACTGGCTCGCCGAGACGCTCGGCCACCACGGCGCGCTGCCCAAGCTCATCGTCATGCACCACCCGCCCGCGCTGGCGGGCGAGATGGCGTGGAAGACGCTCGATCCCGCCGCCACGGCGCGGCTCGCCGACCTGCTGCGGGGCCGGAACGTCGCCGCCATCCTCACCGGCCACATCCACCAGGATCGCGTCGTGACCTGGCACGGCGTGCCGGTCGTCACCGTCTCGGGCCAGCATGCCACGATGGACGTGCTCCACCGTGACGGGTTGCGCTCGGTGCGCGGCGCCTCCTTCGGCCTGTGCAGGGTGGACGCCGCGGGATTCGCGGTGACCTTCGTGCAGCTGCCCTCGGATCGCGCCGAACTCGAGCGCCTGTCGCGCGACACGGTCCTGAGCTTCGTATGAGGTCCGGGATGTCGCCCAAGACGCCCCACGCCGCCGCCTGCGCGCTCCTGGCGCTCCTCGCGGCCGCGCCCGCCGCGGCCGCCGGCGGCCCGCTGATCGTCGCCCACCGCGGCGGCACCGGCGACGCGCCGGAGAACACGCTCCTCGCCATCGGCCGCGCGGTCGAGAACGGCGCCGGCGGGATCTGGCTGACCGTGCAGATGAGCCGCGACGGCCAGCCGGTGCTGTACCGGCCGAAGGACCTGTCGACCCTGTCGGACCGCTCCGGCCCCGTGTCGTCGCTGACGGCCGCCGACCTCGCGGGCGTGAACGTCGGCTTCCGCTACAAGACGAAGGACGGCGCGACGCCCTACCGCGATGCTCCCGTCACGGTGCCGACGCTGCCGGCGGCCCTGGCGGCGGCGCCGCCCGCCATGCCGCTGTTCCTCGACATCAAGTCGCCCGACGCCGATCCGGGCGCCATCGCGGGCGCCGTCCGGCGGGCGCTCGACGCCGCCGGCGCCCGGGACCGCACGACCGTCTATTCGACGGACCGGCGCTTCACCGATGCCGCCGCTGCGGCCGGCCTCGCGGTCTTCCAGGCGCGGGAGACGACCCGCACGGACCTCGCCCGCGTGCTGCTCGACCGGCACTGCCCCGCCATGCAGCCGGCCGCCTGGGCGGGCTACGAGCTCCGGCGCGACGTGACGGTGACCGAGGACGTGACGCTGGGGCAGGCCTCGTCCACCGCCGTCATGGAATGGGACGCGGCGGCGGTGGCGTGTTTCCGGGCGGGAGGCATCGGCCGGCTCATGCTGATCGGCGTCAAGTCCCGCGCCGATTACGAGGAGGCGAAGGCGCTCGGCGCCGACGCCGTGCTGGTCGATTCGCCGGCCCTGTTCAGGACGATCGCGACGCCCTGACGGACGGGCGGGGGCGATCGCGGCCCGGGCGGGGCTTGCGGTCCCGCCGTCCCTCGCCCAAAGGATCGCGGGTCTTCACGAGAAGCTCGGATCCGAATGTCCCCCTTCCTCCAGGCCTGGGTGCCCCGGACCACGCCGGTCAGCCTCAGGGAGCGCGCCCGCTCCGCCGTCGGCGCGCTGGTCGGCATCCTGGCGACGGGTTTCGTCTGCAAGCTCGCGGTCGGGCCCGGGACGGCGTTGCCGATCCTGATCGCTCCGATGGGGGCTTCGGCGGTGCTGCTCTTCGCGGTGCCGTCGAGCCCGCTGGCTCAGCCCTGGTCGATCCTGGGCGGCAACCTCGTCTCGGCCCTGGTCGGCGTCACCGCCGCCCTCCTGATCCGCGATCCCTACGTGGCGGCCGGCGCCGCCGTCGGGGTGGCGATCGCGCTGATGATGAGCGCCCGCTGCATCCATCCGCCGAGCGGCGCCGTGGCGCTGACCGCCGTCCTCGGCGGGCGCGCCGTCACGGACCTCGGCTACGGCTTCGTGCTCTGGCCGGTCGGCGCCAACAGCCTGATGCTGCTCGCCGTGGCGCTGCTGTTCAACCGGCTCCTCGGCCGCAACTACCCGCACCGGCCCGTGGGTCCGCTGGTGGACCAGACCACGCGGGATCCGCCGGCCGCCGCGCGCGTCGGCTTCAATGCCGAGGATCTCGATGCCGTGCTGGCCGAGTTCGACCAGCTGCTCGACGTCGACCGCGACGACCTCGAAGCCATCCTGCGCGAGGCCGAGATCCGCTCCTACCGCCGCCGCTCCGGGCAGGCGACCTGCGCCACCATCATGTCGCGCGACGTCGTCGCGGTGGCGCCAGGGGCGCCGATCCGAGAGGCCCTCGACCTCTTGCGCCAGCACCATATCAAAGTGCTGCCCGTCACCGACGAGCGCGCCCGGGTGCTCGGCCTCGTGACGCAGACGGATCTGCTCGACAAATCCGCCTGGGGGCGCCAGGGGCCGCGCCTGCCGCTGGGGCGCAGGCTGCGCCTGACCTTGACGCGCGGCTCGGCGCCCCACGGCAGCGTCGAGGATATCATGACAGCGCCCGTCGTCACCGTCGCGCCGGAGACGCCCCTCGCCGACGTGGTGCGTCTCATGGCCCGGACGGGGCTGCATCACCTGCCCGCCGTCGAGGGCGATGGGCGCCTCGCCGGCATCGTCTCGCAGTCGGACCTCATCGTCTCGCTGCTGGCGGAAGCCTCGGATGCGAGGCTGGCCGCCGGCGGGGCGTGAGGGCGCTCAGAGTTTGTCAAAGGATCGAACTTGTGCCTGAATGCCCTTTGAGATGATTAAGGAAATTCCCTCCTATTTCAGCCAGACGGGCATCTATTCACAAACTCTCAATCGGTGTTGGGGTGGAAGCCGAGCACCCGCTCGTAATGTTCGATCCACAGGCGGATCATGCGGGCGGCGAGGCCTTCGCGCGCGGCGGGAGCATTGGACGACATGGCTCGTCTCCGGAAGTTGGGGAAGGTGTTGTTCTTGACCCCCGGAGACTAGCGGGATTGCTGCACCGCAACAAATTCCCATAACGGGGCGGAGCCATGCTGAATTCACATGGCCAGTGTTCCTACGCCGCTTTTCCATGCAATCCGCGCATTCCTTGACCTACAAAAATGCCCGGCACGGGGCCGGGCATCGCGGGCGGATGGCAGGGCGGCGACGATCAGATCGCGCCGTTGATCCACTGCTGGAGCTGGCCCTTGGGCTTGGCGCCGATCATCTTGGCCGCCACCTGGCCGTCCTTGAACAGCAGCAGGGTGGGGATCGACTGGATGCCGAGCTTGCCCGGCACGCCGGGGTTCTCGTCGATGTTGAACTTCACCACCTTGACCTTGCCGGTCATGTCCTTGGCGATCTCCTCGAGCGCCGGGGCGATCATGCGGCAGGGGCCGCACCATTCGGCCCAGAAATCGACGACGACGGGCTCGGACGACTTGAGCACGTCCTGCTCGAAGCTCTGGTCGGTGACCTTGACGGTGGCGGAACCGGCGTCTGCCATGGGAGATCCTTGGGGAGCGGGGACCCTGAAGTCCCCTGGGATGCAGCCGAGATGGTGTGGCGAAACCGCGGCGTCAAGCCGTGGCGGCCTCGCCGACCAGGGCGGGCGCCACCGCGTAGCGGGCCTCGGTCTTGGCCGCGATGTCGTCGAGCGACACGCCCGGCGCCAGCTCCACCAGCACCATGCCGCCGCCGTGCCGGTCCACCGTGAAGACGCCGAGATCGGTGATGACCATGTCGACGACGCCCGAGCCCGTGAGGGGCAGGGTGCAGGCCCGAAGCAGCTTCGGCTCCTCGCCGCCCGTCTTGGACTTGGCGGTGTGCTCCATCAGCACCACGACCTTCTTGACGCCCGCCACGAGATCCATGGCGCCGCCCATCCCCTTCACCATCTTGCCGGGGATCGTCCAGTTGGCGAGATCGCCGTTTTCCGCAACCTCCATCGCGCCGAGCACCGCCATATCGATATGGCCACCGCGGATCATCGCAAAGCTATCTGCCGAGGAGAAGAAGCTGCTGGTCGGCAAGGCGGTTACGGTCTGCTTGCCGGCGTTGATGAGGTCCGCATCCTCCTCCCCCTCATAGGGGAAGGGGCCCATGCCGAGCATGCCGTTCTCGCTCTGGAGCTGCACGCGCATCCCCTCCGGGATGTAGTTCGACACCAGTGTCGGGATGCCGATGCCGAGGTTGACGTAGAAGCCGTCGCGCAGCTCGCGGGCGGCGCGTTCCGCCATCTGGTTCCGGTCCCAGGCCATCAGACTTCCTCCCCCGCGGCCGCCGGCGCCGCGGCCGCCGTGCGCTTGCGCGTCGTGCGCTGCTCGATCCTCTTCTCGTGATCCGGCACGTGGACGATGCGCTTCACGTAGATGCCGGGCGTCACGATCATGTCGGGGTCGAGCTCGCCGGGCTGAACCAGGTGCTCGACCTGCGCGATCGTCACCCTGGCGGCGCTCGCCATCATCGGGTTGAAGTTGCGCGCCGTCTTCCGGTAGACGAGGTTGCCCTCGGTGTCGCCCTTCCAGGCGTGGACCAGGGCGATGTCGCCGAAGATGCCGCGCTCCATCACGTAGCGCTCGCCGGCGAACTCGCGCAGTTCCTTGCCTTCGGCGACCTGGGTGCCGACGCCGGTCTTGGTGAAGAAGGCCGGGATGCCGGCGCCGCCGGCGCGGCAGCGCTCCGCCAGCGTGCCCTGGGGGGTGAACTCCACCTGGAGCTTGCCGGCCAGGAACTGCTGGGCGAAGAGCTTGTTCTCGCCGACGTAGGACGAGATCATCTTGGCGATCTGGCCCGTCTCCAGCAGGAGGCCGAGGCCGACGCCGTCGATGCCGGCGTTGTTGGACACGCAGGTGAGGCCGGTGGCCCCGGTGTCGCGCAGGGCCTCGATGAGGCTCGACGGGATGCCGCAGAGACCGAAGCCGCCGGCGAGGATCGTCATCCCGTCCTTGACCAGCCCGGACAGGGCCGCGTGGGCGTCCTCGTAGACTTTCTTCATGGTTGAGCCCGGAACTGGTCGATCGCTGGTGGCGTCACCATGCCCCAGCGGGCCGGGATTTGGGAAGGTGCGGGGCGCGCTTTTTCGCGCCCCGCACCCGCGTCAGGCCGCTTCCCCGGCGCGCACGGTCTCGCGCCAGGCGGTGTAGATCCCGCTCGCCGCGATGATGGCGGCGCCGAGCAGCATGGCGGGGCCCGGCACGGTGCCGAAGGCCAGGAAGCCGAGGCCGGCGGCCCAGAGGAGCTGCGTGTAGGTGAAGGGCGACAGGAGCGGGGCCGCGGCATGGCGGTAGGCGAAGACCTGCATGAGGCTCGCCACCGTGGCGAAGAAGCCCGAGATACAGCCGACCGCGACCTCGTTCCACGTCGGCGCGTGAAAGTCGAAGGCGGCCAGCGCCGTGACGACGACGAAGCCCACCACGGCCTGGAACAGCATCGTGGTCTCCGGCCGCTCGTCGCGGGCGAGGCGCGTGCCGATGACGGCGGTGGCCGAGGCGATGCTGCCGAGCAGCGGCACGATGCTGTCGAGCGAGAAGGACGAGCCGCCGGGCTGCACGATGACCATGACGCCCACGAGCCCGACCAGCGCGGCCGCCCAGCGCCGCAGGCCCACCTTCTCGCGCAGGAACAGCGCCGCCATGGCGGTGACCACGACCGGGGCCATGAAGCCGATGGCCGTGGCATTGGCGACCGGCATCATGCCGAAGGCGACGATGAACAGGGCCGTCGAGGCCGCGCTGGCGACGGCGCGGCCTGCCAACAGGCCGGGGCGCGCGGTGCGCAGCAGCGAACGGTCGCGCAGCAGCAGCGGCACCGTCATGACCACGAAGACGAGGTAGCGCATCCAGGCGACCTCGATGCCCGGCAGCGTGGCGGTCAGCATCTTGGAGGCCGTGTCCGACACCGGGAACAGCGCCACGCTGGCCAGCAGTGCCAGGATGCCGACCAGCGTCCGCTCGGGTTTGGCGGGCCGGCCGACGGCCGGGACCGGCAGGCTCCGCGCTCTGGCGCCGTTCGCCCGCACGCCGGGGCGGCCCTGGACCGGGACGTCGCGCGCGATCTCGGGAGCCGCGCGGCGCGAGCCGGGCGACGACGGGCGGGTGGCGAGAGCCAAGGCCGTGTCCTCAAGGGATTGGAAATTGTCAGGCCAGAGCTAGACCGTTTGCGTCAACAAGTCCTTAAGCTTTGGCTCCGGCAACCCTGCCTTGTCCCCAGCGCATGGGCCGGCCGGCGGGCGGCCCGGCGGGTCCTCGACAGGGCGGGCCGCCTCGGTCACCCTGGGGTTAGGCAATGGAGGGCCAGGCCGGCATGAGCACCGGAACGCAGGATTACGTCGGCGATGCCCGCAACGACGACGTGCTGGTCTCGGTCGATGGCGAACTGGTGCATCGCGACCGCGCCATGGTGTCGGTCTTCGACTCGGGCTTCGTGCTCGGCGACGGCGTCTGGGAGGGGCTGCGGCTGATCGCGGGCAAGATCGCCTTCCTGGACGCCCATCTCGACCGGCTCTACGACGGCGCCCGTATGCTGATGATCGAGATCGGCCTCTCGCGGGACGAGCTGGTCGAGCGGCTGTTCGGGGGCCTCGACGCCAACGGCATGGAGGACGGCGTCCACATCCGGCTCATGGTGACGCGGGGCAAGAAGCGCTCGCCCTACCAGGACCCGCGCCTGACGATCGGCGCCGCCACGATCGTGATCGTGCCCGAATGGAAGCAGCCCAAGCCCGACGTCTACCGGCGGGGTATCACGCTGTTCACCGCCCATGTCCGCCGCACCGGCCCGGCCGACCAGGACCCGAAACTCAATTCTCATTCCAAGATCAACGACATCCTGGCCTGCATCCAGGCCACGGCGGCGGGGGCCGACGAGGCCCTGATGCTCGACGACCGCGGCTTCGTGGCGACCTGCAACTCGACGCATTTCTTCATCGTCCGCAAGGGCGAGCTCTGGACCTCGGGCGGCGGCTTCTGCCTGCGCGGCATCACGCGCGACGCCGTGATCCGCGCGGCGCGGGCCGCGGGCGTGCCGGTCTTCGAGCGCGACTTCTCGCTCTTCGACGTCTATGCGGCCGACGAGGCCTTCGTCACCGGCACCTTCGCGGGGCTGACGCCGGTCTCGACGGTCGACGGCCGGGCCCTGCCGGCCCTCGGCGACGCCGGCGACCTGTCGGGTCCCGTGACGCGGCGCCTGCGCGAGCACTATTTCAAGCTGCGCGACGCCGAGGCCGGGGGCCGACCGTGACGGTGCGGCAGGCCGGCGCGCCGCGCCGGATCGCCATGTGGTCCGGCCCGCGCAACATCTCGACCGCCATGATGCGCGCCTTCGGCAACCGGGCGGATTGCACCGTCTCGGACGAGCCCTTCTACGCCGCCTATCTCGCCGCGACGGGGCTGATCCACCCGCAGCGCGACGAGATCCTGGACAGCCAGCCGCGCGACTGGCGCGCGGTCGTGGAGGCGATCACCGGGCCGGTGCCGGGGGGACGGCCGGTCTGGTACCAGAAGCACATGACCCACCACATGCTGCCGGGCTTCGGCCGGGACTGGATCGCGGGGGTCGCCAACGCCTTCCTGATCCGGGCGCCGGAGGCGGTGCTGCTCTCCTATGTCGAGAAGCGCGACGAGGTCACGCTGGAGGAGATCGGCCTGCCCCAGCAGGCGGAGCTCTTCGACCGCGTGGCGGACCGGCTCGGCCGGGCGCCCCCGGTCGTGGAATCGCGCGACGTCCTCGCCGACCCGCGCGGCACGCTCTCGGCCCTCTGCGCCGGGCTCGGGCTCGCCTTCGATCCCGCCATGCTGTCCTGGCCCGCCGGGCGCCGCGACACCGACGGGGTCTGGGCGCCGTCTTGGTACGACAGCGTCGAGCGATCGACCGGCTTCGCGCCGCCCCGGCCCGAGCGCGGCTTCGACGACCTGCCCGACGCCCTGAAGCCCCTGGCGGAGGCCGGCCGCCCCCTCTACGAGCGCCTGGCGCGGCACAGGCTCGGGGCGGCGGGGTGAGGCGTCCGCGACGCTTCGGTCAGGCGAGGTGGCGGTCGCGCCGCATCCTTTCATCGGCGAAGACCAGGACCGCGAGCCCGCGCTCCCGCGCGGCGCGGTATAGAGGCTCATCGTCCGTGAGGGGCACCGTCTCGGCGTTGCAGAGCGCGAGTTGCGCCGCGTCAGTGAGGCCGAGACGTGGAAATTCCTGCGCCTCCATGGCGGTCCGCGACGCCACCGGCACCTCCTCGGCGTTGCTCAGCAACGTCCGCAAGACATTCATGATGGTCGTACGATCCGGCTCGCCGTGCTGTCCCAGGAGGTTCGAGGCTTTGGCTGCGACGTGAGGGCAATATCGAAATCTGGGCTGGTAGCCGATGAGATCGAGCAGCGCCTTGAAATCGGTCGACGTGTAGTTTCGGGTCCGCTTGTGCTTCGCGATCAAGCTCGGTGCGGTCAGTCCAGCGACGAGCAGCACCAAGAGCTGCGTGTCGACCAGAAGCGGCCGTTTGCTCATTCGTCGAACAGCTTGATCTTGACGGCGTCCACCTTCCCTGATTCATTGTTGACGACGAAGATTTTATACGAGCGCTTCAGGACGGCATTCCCGAGCAGCGATGCGACCTGGCCAGCCCTGGTATCGATCGCCGGACGCATCAGCCCCAATGTGATCAACCAAGCATTCCGTTCCGCGTCGAACTCGAACTCCTCGGTTCTGACCTGGGCGACGTCCTCGTCGGCGAAGGCCACGCCGACGAAGTCCTTGGCCCGCCTGATCGCCTCCTGGACGTCCATCCCGATCGCTCCTTCGCGAGATCCCGTCCCCGAAGGTGGGCGGAAAACCCGGCCGCCGCAAGCGATCCGTCGCTCCGCGGCGGTCGGCTTGGCGCCGGTCAACCCGCCGCCATGCCCCTGACGAACAGCGCCACCGCCGCCCTGACGCGCCGGTCCACCTGTTCGGGGTCGGTCGCGATGCCCAGGATGGCGAGCCGGGCCTGCCGGCCGATGACCAGGCTGAGGAAGAGGTCGGCGGCGAGTTCCGGGTCGGGCGCGGCGATCTGCCCGTCGGTCGCGAAATGCGCCAGCACCGCCGCCACCGACGCGTTGGAGCGCTGCCAGCCTTCGCGGTGGACCAGGCTCGCGAGGTCCGGGAAGCGCGTCGCCTGGGCCATGACGATGCGGTTGATCGCCACCGCCTCGGGGGTGAGGGCGGCCTCCACCATGCGGCGCCCCATGGACAGGAGCACGTCCTCGACGCGCGCACCGGCGGCCGGCGCCTCGGGCGCGCTGACGGCGAGCCAGCGGTCGATCTGCCGCCGGAAGACCGCGCCGAAGAGGTCGCCCTTGTCGCGGTAGCGGGCGTAGAGCGTCGCCTTGCCGACGTTGGCGGCCTCCGCGACGGCGTCGATCGTCGTGCCCTCGAAACCGCGTTCCAGGAACATGGCGGCCGCGATCTCGACGAGCCGCGCGTCGCGGCGCAGCGCCTCCTCCTGCGAGGGACGGCCGCCCGAGCCGCGCCGGGCCTTGCGCGGCTCGGGCGGCGGCGCGTCCGAGGACGGGGGAGGGGAGTCGAAGGTCATCGCGTCATCATAGCGCTTGCGTTGTCGGGTGGGTGCCATCATAACAGAACGACACCGTTTTGTTCAATTCAGTGTTCCAGGCGATGGACGGCATGTCCCGGGACCGACAGGCTTTCGACGACGCGGCGGGCGAGCGCGACGAGGCCCTGGCGCGTGGCGCGTCTCCCGAGGCTCTTGCGCGTAGCGCCTCCTCCGACGCCATTGCGCGCGGCGCTTCGCCCGATCCCGTGCCGGCGCCGCTCGATCGCGCGCCGCCGAATCCCACCTCGCCCCAGCAGGCCGCCGCCCCGCAGCCGGGCGCGCCGCAGCCCGCCGCCCCGCAAGGGCCGAAAGAGACTCGCCCTCGCCGCCGTCCTCCTCGCCGGCCTCGCGGGCGGCGGCCACTACGGCTGGACCTGGTGGACGGTGGGGCGCTTCCAGGAAACCACCGACAACGCCTTCCTCGAAGCCGACAAGGTCACGGTGGCGCCGCGCATCGCGGGCGTGGTGGCGGCCGTGTCGGTGGGCGACAACCAGCCCGTCCACGCGGGCGACGTCGTCGCCACGATCGACGACCGCGACGCCCGGATCCAGGTCGCGGGGGCGCGGGCCGAGCTCGCCAAGGCGCGGGCGCAGCGCGACGGCTACAAGGCGGCGGTGATCCAGCAGATGGCAAGCGTGGCGTCCAACAGGGCGGACGTGGCCAATGCCGAGGCGGGCCTCGCCGTCGCGGTGCAGGAAGCCAAGCGCTACGCCGACCTGCGCCAGCACCGCCGACAAGGCGCCGCTGCGGCTCGAGGAGCTTGCCAAGGGGACTGGCCCGGCATCGCCCTCAGGGCGGTCGGCCTGCCGGCCCTGACCTTCGTGCTGGAGGAGGGTCAGCGGAAGGATTGGTTCGGCTCGCCCGTCATCGTCGAGGGCACGCTGCTGGCCGTCCTCGGCATCGGAGGCTTCGTCCTGCGCGAGCTCATGGCGGAGCGCCCCTTCATCAACCTGCGCGTCCTCAAGAACCGCTCGGTGGGGGGCGGCTGCCTGCTCATGGCGGTACTGGGGGGCGTTTCCTTCGGTTCCATCTACGTCATCCCGGTCTATTGCGCGCAGATCCAGGGCTACAACGCCGAACAGATCGGCTACGTGGTGATGTGGAGCGGGTTGCCGCACCTCGTCCTCTTCCCCGCCATGCCGCTGCTCATGAAGCGCTTCGACCCGCGCCTGCTGGTGGTGACCGGCACGCTGCTCTTCGCGGCGAGCTGCTTCATCAACGTCGGCCTGACCCACGACGTCGGCATGGACCAGCTGATCCTGCCGCAGCTGCTGCGCGCCGCAGGCCAGCCGCTCTTCACCGTGCCGCTGTCGCAGATGTCGACCGCCGGCCTGCCGCCGCGCGACACCGCCGACGCCTCGGCCCTGTCGAACATGATGCGCAACCTCGGCGGCTCGATCGGCATCGCCATGCTGTCGACCATGATCGACCGGCGGGAGCACATGCATTTCTCCGTGCTGGCCGAGGCCATGACGCGCAACGCCACCCTGACGCAGGGGCGCATCGCGGCCCTGGCCCGGGCCATGCAGGCCCATCTCGTCGATCCCCTGGCGGCCCGCGCCGGGGCCATCGCCACCATCGCGGGCCAGGCGCGGCGCGAGGCCTATGTCATGGCCTATGCCGACGCCTTCTGGATCATCGGCCTCGGCCTTCTCGTCAGCCTCGCCGCCGTGGCGCTGCTGAAGAGACCCCAGAAAACCTCCGGGCCGATCGAGGCGCACTGACCCGGGGCGCGAAAGCGCGTAGAAGCGCGGGCTCCATCCACCCGCCGTTGCCCAGGATCCGCACCATGGACGAGACCGAAACCTTCGCCGTGGCGGGCCTCGCGGCACCGCACCCGCGGGCAGCGGCGGCGGGCCGCGACGTGGTGGCGGAGGGCGGCAACATCGTCGAGGCCGTCCTCGCGGCGGCGGCGGTCAGCGCCGTCGTGGCGCCGGAGCGCAACGGCCTCGGCGGCGACGGCCTGTGGTTGATCCGCGAGCCCGGGCCGCGCGGCCGCACCTGCGTCCTCGACGGGCGGGGCACGATCGGCGCCGCGGCGCGCCTGTCCGTCTATCGCGAGCGGGGCTTCGAGGCCGTGCCGCGCCACGGCGCCGTCGCCGTCGCCTGCACCCCGGGTGCCGCCGCCGCCTGGGCCGAGGCCCGGGCGCTCTCGATCGCGATGGGGGGCCGCCTGCCGCTGTCGCGCCTCCTCGCCCCCGCGGTCGCGGCGGCGCGCCAGGGCTGGGACGTGACACCGGCCCAAGCGGCGGCCCTCGCCGCCGCGGCTCCCAGCCTCGCGTCCCTGCCGGGCTTCGCGCCGTCCTTCCTGCGGGACGGCAAGGCCCCCGGCGCGGGAGACCGCCTCGCCCTCCCGGCGCTCGCCGCGACGCTCGATCACCTCGCGACGGCCGGCCTCGCCGACCTCTACCGCGGCGACGTCGCCCGCGAACTCGCGGTCGACCTGTCGAAGCTGGACAGCCCGCTCGGGCGCGACGACCTCAGGCAGGCCGAGGCGCGCTGGCGCGACGCCAAGGTGTTGGACCTCGGCCGCCACGGGCTCGCGGTGCCGCCGACGCGCGCGGGCCTCCGGGCCGCCGCGGCCCTCGGCCTCTTCGCCGGCCTCGGCGCCGAGGGGTTCGAGGCCGAGACGCGCGACGGCTTCGCGCGCTGGCACGGGCTGATCGAGAGCCTGCGGACGGGGGCCGCGATGATCGACGCGGCCGCGGCCGAGGGTCGCGACCCCGCGGCGCTGCTCGACGCCGCGCGGCTCGCGCGCGCGAGCCTCGGGTATCGACCGCAGCCGCGCCGGCCGCCGGGCGTCGCCGTCCGTCCCGCCCGTCGACGAAGCCGCCGTCTGGATCGGCGCGGTGGATCGCGAGGGGCGCCGCGGTGTCGCTGATCCAGACCCTGGGCGGAAGCTTCGGCTCGGGGATCGTGTCGGGCCGCACCGGGATCCTGATGGGCAACCGCGCCGCCGCCCTCGCCATCGATCCCGAGCTCGGCCCCGTGCTGCGCCCCGGCCGCCGCGTCCCCCTCGGCTCGCTGCCGGTCGTCGCCGCGTCGCCCCGCGACGGCCGCGTGGCGGCCTGGGGGCCGAGGGCGACGCGGCCGCCGCCCTCGTCGCCGGGGTCGCCAGCCACCTGCTGCGGGACGGCGCGTCGGCGAGGCGCTCGCGGCGCCCCGCTTGGCCCTCGGCGCGGTCCCCGGGGAGACGGACGCGGCCGTGATGGTGGAGGAGGCGCGGATGCCCGGGCCCGCCGCCCGGCTGCGCGCGGCCGGCCACGCGCTCGTGCCGGTCGACGATCCCGCCCTGAGGACCGTCGGCGCGGCGGTCCGGGACGGGACGGGGCGCGTCGCGGCCTCCTCCGACCGCGGCGCGGTGGCGGGGATCTGAAGCCGGTCGGCCGGGGGCAGCGTCACACGTCGCGCCGCGGCACGCGCTCCCGCCAGCTCCGGGTCCGGAGCAGCGCGTCGTTCTCGAAGGCCCTGAGCTCGCCCGTGATGGTGAAGGTTTCGGCGTCGCAGGCCATCGCGGTCTCGGTCTCGATGCGGATGCGCCAGCCGTCGCGGCCCATGGCGTAGCGCTGGACGATGCGGGTCTCGGCCGACAGCGGGTCGCGCCCGACCGTGAGGGTGCGGGTGAGGTCGTGCGACAGCGCCGTGCCGATCTCGTCCCACCGCGTCACGCCCTCGCCGAAGAGGCCGCCCTCGCCCTCGGTCACCACGGTGGCGCGCTCCGCCAGGAGGTCGAAGGTCACGCGCCGGGCCGCGCGCCCCTCGGCGATCAGCGTCGCGGGCGTCTCGGGGCCGTGGCGGGGCGGCGCGAAGGCGAGGGCGCCGTCGGCATCGCCCGGCATCCGTACGGGAAGGCGCAGGGCGCTCGCCCCGGTCTCCACCGTCAGGGTCGCGTCGTCGCGCGACGGCCAGACGAGCGGCCAGCAGGCGGTCGACAGGGCGAGCCGCAGGCGGTGGCCGGCCGGGACGCGGTGGCCGCACATCTTCAGCACGACCCGTACCCGCACGGCCTCGCCCGGCGCCATGGGGCGCGGGTCGGCGGAGCCGTCGCGGTGCGACAGGCTCAGCACCGCGTAGGAGATCCGCAGCGAAGACCCGTCGGGCGCGACGTCGCAGAGCCGCAGGGCGAGCTGCGCCTGCGCCCGGTCCGAGGCGAGCGACAGCGCGACGGCGGGATTGCCCAGGATCTCGACGGCCTCGTCGAGGGGCGCCGAATCGAAGCAGAGCGACAGGCCGTCGTCGAGGCGCTGATCGGTCGGCCGCTCGCCCGCGACCCCCGTGCCCATCCATTCGCCGCCGCCCGTCCCGGTCCAGGGCGGCGAGCGGAACGAGAGCGCGCCGGCCTCCGAAGCCCCGTCGAGGAGCCGCCCCGAGGCGAGGCCGAAGGCGCGCTCCCGGATGGCGGGGCTCGGCCATCCGGCCTCGCCGACGAAGCGGCCGGGCGAGACGCGGCGCGTCGCCGAGGGCTCGTCCCAGTCCTCCACGAAAGCCCGCATCATGGGCTCCTCCATGATGCCGGTCTCGCGGCCCTGCAGCCAGCGGTCCCACCAGCGCTGGCATTCGCCGAGGAAATCGATGGCGGGGCCGGGGCTGCCGTCCGGCGGGTAGATGTGGGCCCAGGGGCCGACGAGGCCGAGCCGCGGGACCCGGAGATGCTCGACGAGGCGCGGAACCGCGTCCGTATAGGCGTCGCCCCAGCCGCCCACGGCCAGGACGGGGACCGCGATGGCGTCCCAGTCCTCGCAGATCGAGCCGTGGCGCCAATAGGCGTCCCGCGTCTGGCGGGCCAGCCACAGGGCCGGCCAGCAGGGCATGTGGTCGAGCCGGGCCAGCCAGCGCTCGCGCCAGTCGGGGCGGAGCGCGGGATCGGGCGGCCGGCCCTGGTAGGCCAGCATGATGGCGCCCCACCACAGATTGTCGTTGAGCAGGCAGCCGCCCATGTAATGGATGTCGTCGCCGAAACGGTCGTCGGTCGAGCAGACCGTGACGATGGCCTTCAGCGCCGGCGGCCGCCGCGCCGCGACCTGGAGCGCATTGAAGCCGCCCCAGCTCTTGCCCATCATGCCGACGCTGCCCGAGCACCAGGGCTGGGCCGCGATCCAGGCGATGACCTCGAGGGCGTCGTCCTGTTCCTGCGCGAGATATTCGTCGTGGAGCAGCCCGTCCGACTCGCCCGAGCCGCGCATGTCGACGCGCAATGCCGCCGTGCCGGCGGCGGCGAAGAAGCCGTGCATGGGCTCGTCCCGGCCCCGCGTCCCGTCGCGCTTGCGGTACGGGATGTATTCGAGCACCGCCGGGACGGGATGTTCCACGACGGGTCGCCACAGGCGTGCGGCGAGCCGCGTGCCGTCGGCGAGCGGGATCCACAGATTCTCGGTGACGTCGACCCTGTAATGCTCGGCTCCGTCCATCGGCGGCTCCCTCCTGGCTGGCGGGAGCCAGGATCGCGGCCTTTCGGGCAGGCTGGCAAGAGGCAGGGCGCGTCGTGATTGGACCAGGGAAAGGTCGCGGCCCGTCGAGCCGGCGGCGAGGGCGCGGGCGATCCTCCCCGGATCGGGATCCGGAGAACGCCGCCGCATGAACCCCAATGTCTTCATCACCTGCGCGGTCACGGGCGCCGGCGACACGGCCGGCCGCAGCCCCCATGTGCCGGTGACGCCGAAACAGATCGCCGAAGCCGCCATCGAGGCCGCCGGGGCCGGGGCGGCCATCGCCCATATTCATGTGCGCGATCCCGAGACCGGCAAGGCGGCGCGCGCCTCTCTCGCTCTATCGCGAGGTGGTCGAGCGCGTGCGCGACTCCGGCACGGACGTGATCTTGAACCTCACGGCCGGCATGGGCGGCGACGTAGTGTTCGGCGCGGGCGAGCAGCCGCTGCCGCTTGACCCCGTCGGCACCGACATGGTGGGGCCGGAGGAGCGTCTGGCGCATGTTGCCCAACTGCTGCCCGAGATCTGCACGCTCGATTGCGGCACGATGAATTTCGCGCTCGGCGATTACGTGATGACCAACACGCCCGCGACCCTGCGGGCCATGGCCCGGCAGGTCCAGGCGCTCGGCGTCCGGCCGGAACTCGAAGTCTTCGACGCCGGCCACCTCGTCTTCGTCAACGACCTCGTCAGGGAAGGGCTGATCGACGGCCCCGCCATGGTCCAGCTCTGCCTCGGCATCCCCTATGGCGCGCCCGACGATCCCCTGACCCTGATGGCATTGGTGAACCGCCTGCCGGCCGGCGCGGTCTTCAGCGCCTTCTCGATCGGGCGGCGCCAGCTCCCCTACGTCGCCATGGCGGCGCTGGCGGGCGGCAACGTCCGGGTCGGGCTCGAGGACAACCTGTGGCTCGACCGCGGGGTGCTCGCCACCAACGGCGCGCTGGTGGAGCGGGCCGCCACGATCCTCACCGCCATGGGGGCTTCCGTCATGGGGCCGCAGGCGACGCGCGACCTCCTCAAGCTCCGGAGCCCCGCATGAGCGCGCGCGACACCATCGGCCTCGTCGGGGGCGGAGTCATCGGCGCCGGCTGGGCGGCGCGCTTCCTGCTGAACGGCCACGATTGCGCGGTCTACGACCCCGATCCGGAGCTCGCCCGCAAACTCGAGGCCGTGCTGGGCAACGCCCGCCGCGCGCAGGCGAAGCTCATGCCCGGCCTCGCCGTGCCGGAGGGGCGCCTCACCGTCGCGGGTTCGGTCGCCGAGGCCGTGGCGGGGGCGGATTTTGTCGTCGAGAGCCTGCCCGAGGTCGAGGACCTCAAGATCCGCGTGCTCGGCGAGATCGACCGGGCGGCGCGGCCCGACGTGGTGGTGGCCTCCTCGACCTCGGGCCTGCTGCCGAGCCGCCTCGCCGCCGGCATGGCGCATCCCGGGCGGCTCGTCGTGGGCCACCCGTTCAACCCCGTCTATCTCCTGCCGCTCGTCGAGGTCTGCGGCGGCGCGCGGACCGATCCCGCCGCGCAGGACCGCGCCGCGGCGCTCTACGAGAGCATCGGCATGCGGGTGCTGCGGGTGCGCAAGGAGATCGACGGCTTCATCGCCGACCGCCTGCTGGAGGCCGTCTGGCGCGAGGCGCTGTGGCTCGTCAACGACGGCATCGCCACCACCAGCGAGCTCGACGACGCGATCCGCTATGGTGCGGGGCTGCGCTGGGCGTTCATGGGCACGTTCCTGACCTATCGGCTGGCTGGCGGCGAGGCGGGGATGCGCCATTTCCTCAGCCAGTTCGGCCCGGCACTGAAACTGCCCTGGACCAGGCTCGAGGCCCCCGAACTCACGGAGGCTCTGGTCGACCGCGTCGCCGCGCAGTCGGACGCGCAGGCGGGCGGCGTCTCGATCCGCGACCTCGAGCGCAAGCGCGACGACTGCCTCGTGGCGGTGCTCTCGGCGCTGCGGGAGCAGGACTACGCCGCGGGCGCCGTGCTGGCCTCGCACGAGCGGGCGCTGCGGGGCAGGGGGGCGGCGGGCACGCCCCTGCAGACCTGGACCGGCGCCGTGCTGCCGGACTGGATCGACTACAACGGCCACATGACGGAGCACCGCTACCTGCAGTGCTTCGGCGAGGCGACGGATGCGTTGCTGCGCCGGATCGGCGTCGACGCCGCCTATCTGGCGGCGAAGCGCAGCTTCTACACGGTCGAGACGCATCTCATGCACCGGGGCGAGGCGCATGCCGGCGAGGCGCTGCGGGTCGACACGCAGGTGCTGGCGGCGGAGGGCAAGCGGCTCCACGTCTTCCACCGACTGCGGCGCGCGGCCGACGGGCTCGAACTCGCCAGCGCCGAGCAGATGCTGCTCCACGTCGACACGGCGGCGGGACGCAGCGTCCCGGCCGAGGGCGCGGTGTGGGACGCGATGGCGGCGCTGGCGCTCGGCCACGCGGGGCTCCCCCGGCCCGAGGCGGCGGGGCGGCGGGTGGGGACGCGGTAGCACCCACCCGAAGCCGCGCGGGATCCGCCCGGGCGCCGGCCGAGACGCCGGCGTCCCCAGGCTTCAGGTCTCCAGCATGCCCTTGAGGTTGCGGACCTCCTTCTGGAGGTCCCCGAGCGCCTCGGCGCCGCGTCCCTCGGCCAGCACCTCCTGGGCGGCGAGGCGCTCCGCCTCGGCCACGGCGGAAGGGTCGTCCGCCGCGACGCGTGCCGCGATGGCGGGATCGGCCGGGCGCTCGGCCGCGCCCGCCACCAGCCCCGCCGTGCCGCCCCGCCGCGCCAGGATCTCGTCGAGCCAGGTCGTGTGCATCTCGGGCACCGAGGTGATGAGCTTCTCGGTGTAGGGGTGGAACGGGGGGGCGAAGATCTCGGCGGTCGGCCCCTGGGCGATGATCTCGCCCTTCAGCATCACGGCCGTGCGATGGGCGATGCGCCGCACCGTGCCGAGGTCGTGGGTGATGAACACATAGGCGAGGCCCAGCCGGTCCTGCAGGCCCTTGAGGAGCTTGAGCACCTCCTCGGCCACCAGCGGGTCGAGCGCTGAGGTCGGCTCGTCGCAGATGATCACGTCCGGCTCGGCGGCCAGCGCGCGGGCGATGCAGACGCGCTGCTTCTGGCCGCCCGAGAGCTGCCCGGGCCGCCGGTCGGCGAAGTCCTCGGGCAGGCCGACGAGCTTCCGGAGGTCCAGCACCCGCGCCCGCACCTCGGCCCGCCCCTTGCCGAAGAACAGCGCCACCGGGCGGCCGATGATCTCCGCCAGGCTCTGGCGCGGGTTCAGCGCCGTGTCGGGCATCTGGTGCACCATCTGGAGCCGGCGCAGGATGTCCTTCGGGCGCTGGGCCAGCGCGGGGGGCAGGACCTTGCCTTCGAGTTCGATCGTGCCGGTCCAGCGCGGCAGCAGGCCGGTCACGATCCGGGCCATCGTGCTCTTGCCCGAGCCCGATTCGCCGACGATCGCCAGGGTCTCGCCCTTGGCGAGGTCGAAGGAGGCGGATTTGACCACCGCCAGCGCGCCCTTGGCCCCGAGGCCCGCGCCGTAGCCCGCCGTGACGCCCGAGACGCGCAGGACGGGCCGCGCGGCCTTGTCGGGGACCGAGAGCGTGAGGTGCTCGGCCTCGCGCCGCTCGTTGACCAGGGCGCGGCAATAGTCCGTGCGCGGCTCCTCCAGGATCTGCCGGGTCTCGCCGCATTCGACGAGCTTGCCGTGGCGCAGCACCATGATGCGGTGGGCGATCTGCGCCACCACGGCGAGGTCGTGCGTGATGTAGAGGCCGGCGGTGCCGAATTCCGCGATGAGGTCGCGCAGCAGCGCCAGGACCTCGATCTGCGTCGTCACGTCGAGCGCCGTCGTGGGCTCGTCGAGCACGATGACGTCGGGCCGGCAGCTCATCGCCATGGCGGCCATCACGCGCTGGAGCTGGCCGCCCGAGACCTCGTGCGGATAGCGTTCGCCGATCGTGTCGGGATTCGGCAGCTGCAGGGTGCGGAAGAGCTTGCGGGCATAGACCTCGGCCTCGGCCCGCCCCATCACGCCGTGGATCACCGGCGCCTCGCAGACCTGGTCCATCAGCGTCATGCCGGGATTGAACGAGGCGGCGGCGCTCTGCGCGATATAGGCGATGCTCTTGCCGCGGATATGGCGGCGGTAGAGGGCGGTCGAGGCGCGCAGTTCCGTGCCCGCCAGCGTGACGGTGCCGCCGGTGATGCGCATGCCGGCCCGGGCATAGGCCATGGAGGCGAGGCCGATCGTTGACTTGCCGGCCCCCGATTCGCCGATGAGGCCGAGGATCTCGCCGCGCTTGAGGTCGACGTCGACGCTGTCCACCAGCACGCGGCCCGTGATGGTTTCGACGCGGAGCTGTTTCAGGCAGAGGATCTTGTCGTCGGCCATGGCGACCCCCTTACAATTCGGCCTGGGCGCCGGACGGGCGCGCGTCGATGGACAGGAACCAGTCGACCACGAGGTTGACGCCGACGGTGAGCAGCGCGATGGCGCCCGCCGGATAGAGCGCGGCGGGCAGGCCGAAGGAGATGCCGCCCACGTTGTCCTTCACCATGCCGCCCCAGTCCGCGTAGGGCAGCGGCACGCCGAGGCCGAGGAAGCTCAGGGCCGCGATGAACAGGAAGTTGAAGCAGAAGCGCAGGCCGAACTCGCTCATCAGCGGCGCGGCGGCGTTGGGCAGGATCTCGCGGCTCATGACCCACCACAGGCCCTCGCCCCGCATGCGGGCCACCTCGACGAAGTCGAGCGAGACGAGGCCGATGCCGAGCGCGCGGGCCAGGCGGAACACGCGGGTGGAGTCGAGGCAGCCGATGGTGAAGACCAGCGAGAACAGCGACTGGCCGAGCACGTTGAGGATCATCAGCGCCCAGATCAGCAGCGGGATCGACAGCACGACGTCGACGGCGCGCGACAGCAGCGCGTCGACCCAGCGCCCCGAGACCGCCGCCAGCAGGCCGAGCGAGATGCCGATGGCGAAGGACAGGATGGTGGTGACGAAGGCGATGCCGATCGTCATGCGGGCGCCGTAGATCAGGCGGGTCAGCATGTCCCGCCCGATCTGGTCGGTACCGAACCAGGCGACCGCCGAGGCCGGGTCCCAGCCCCCGCCCACCACCTGGGTCTCGCCATAGGGCGCGAGAGAGGGCCCGCCGAGCGCCACCACGACGTTGAGCAGGATGATGACGAGGCCCAGGAGGGCGGTGAGGGGCGCCTTGTGGCCGAAGAGCGTCATGGGGCGGGGGCCTCAGCGGGGATGGCGCAGGCGCGGATTGAGGATGATCGCCAGCACGTCCGCCAGCGTGTTGAGCAGGATGAAGACGGCGGCGAAGACGATGCCGCAGGCCTCGATCACCGGCACGTCGCGCTTGGTGACGGCGTCGATCATGTACTGGCCGACGCCCGGATAGGTGAAGACGTTCTCCACCACCACCACGCCCACCACCAGATAGGCGAGGTTCAGCGCCACGACCGAGATGATGGGCGCGGCGGCGTTGGGCAGGGCGTGGCGCGTCACCACGCGGGCGCGGCTCAGCCCCTTGAGGAAGGCCATCTCGACATAGGCGGTCGACATGGTGGAGAGCACGGAATTGCGCGTCATGCGCAGCATGTGGGCCGTGACCAGGAAGGTCAGCGTCACGGCCGGCAGCGTCACGGTCCAGACCCGCTCCCCGAAGGGCGTGTCGGGGCTGACGGTGGCGAGCGACGGGAACCATTCGTGGTTCACGGCGAAGTTCAGGATCAGGATGTAGCCGACGAAGAACTCCGGCATCGAGATCGCCAGCAGGGCCACGATATTGGCCAGCCGGTCCGTGATCCGCCCTTCGCGGATCGCCGACAGGATGCCGAAGCCAACGGCCAGCGGCAGCGCCAGCAGGGCCGCGTAGCCCGCCAGGAAGAGGGTGTTGCGCAGGCGGGGCCAGAGAACCTCGATGATGTTCTGTTGGTTGGTCAGCGCCACGCCGAAATCGCCGTGCAGCACGCCCGCGAGCCAGACCGCGTAGCGCACCACGGCGGGCCGGTCGAGGCCGAGCTCGTGGCGGTAGGCCGCCAGCGTCTCGGGCGTCGCCGACTGGCCCAGCACCGAGGAGGCGACGTCGCCCGGCAGGATCTGGGTCAGGACGAAGATCACGACCGAGACGGCGAAGAGCGTCAGCAGCCCGAGACCGATGCGCGACAGGATCAGACGGATCACGGATGGTCCTTTCGGGACGCTGCGGGGCCCTGCCGCTCGGGGCGCCCACCGACAGGGCGGCGTCTCGTCCCGGCGCCGTGCCCTGGGGGCCGGCGACCGCGTGAAGGCGCCGAAGCCCATGGGAGGAATCCCCCGGCGTCGGGGAGGAGGCCGGCGGAGCTCGTCCCCGACGGGCCGTGGTGCCACGGCGGGGCCCGGTGGCGGGCGCCGCCCGGGATCGTCACGCGAACCAGGTCTTCTCGGCCACGCGCTGGTCGCAGAGATCGTAGCGCGGGTGGGGCTTCGCACCCCTGATCTTCTTGGCGTAGCCGTCGAGGTAGTCGCCCACCGCGAAACACACCATGCCGGCATTATCGGCGATCATGTGCTGGGCCTCGGCATACATCTGCTTGCGCTTGGCGTCATCGAGCTCGACGCGCGCTTCGGTGACGAGCTTGTCGAAGTTCGGGTCCCGCCAGTGGGTATCGTTCCAGCTGGCCGTGGAGATGAAGGTCTGTGACAATTGCAGATCGACGGTCGGCCGGCCGCCCCAGTAGACGGCGCAGAAGGGCGCCTTGAGCCACACGTTGCTCCAGTAGCCGTCGCCCGACACGCGCACCACCTCGAGGTCGATGCCCGCCTTCTTCAGGGCCTCCTGGTAGAGCACGCCGGCGTCGGTCGCGCCCGAGAACGCTCCTTCGGAGACCTGCAGCCTGAGCTTGGGGCTGCCGGCCTTCTTGTAGTAGGAGGCCGCCTTGTCGGGATCGTACATGTGGGGCGGGCTGTTCTGAGCGTAGTATTGGCTCGCCGGGCTGATCGTCGTGTCGTTGCCGATCTGCGCGAAGCCCTTGTAGACCGTGTCGATGATCTTCTGCCGGTCGGTGCCGTATTTCAGCGCCATGCGGGCGTCGTTGGAGGTGAAGCTCGGGTCGTCGCAGAGCGCCACGAAGGCGAAGCGGTTGCCGGTGCCCTTGGTCTGGAGCACGTTGACCTTGGGCGACTTCATCAGGAAGCCCACGGTCTTGGGATCGAGCCGGTTCACGGCGTCGACCTGGCCCGAGATCAGCGCCTGGCTGCGCGCGGCGGCATCCGGGATGTAGCGCAGCTCCACGCTGTCGTACCAGGCGCGGTTCGGCTTCCAGTAATGGCCGGTGTTCTTGGTGAGGACGCGCACGCCGGGCTCGAAGCTTTCGAGCGCGTAGGCGCCGGTGCCGTCCGGCTTGGACCAGTCCGTGAAACCGTTCGGCACCACGAGCACGTGATAGTCGGACAGGTTGTAGGGCAGGTCGGCATTGCCGGTGGAGAGCGTGATGCCGATCTGATTCGGCCCCAGCTTCTTGACGTCCGAGATGGCGCTGAGCAGGTCCTTGGCGGCCGACTTGGTGTCGCCGCGGTGCAGGTTCAGCGAATAGATGATGTCGTCGGCGTCGAGCGTCTTGCCGGAATGGAAGGTGATCCCCTTCCGCACGTTGAACACCCATTCGGTGGCGCCGGGCTTGGTGTCCCAGGACTCGAGCAGCTCGCCCACCGCCTCGCCGTTGTCGCCGATCTCCACCATGCCGTTGAAGATCTGGTAGCCGTAGTCGATGGCGATGGAATCCGCGTAGGTGCGCGGATCGATGCTGTCGGAGGCGCTGCCGCCCTCCATGCCGAGGCGCAGCGTGCCGCCCTTCTTGGGCGCGTCCTCGGCGCGGGCCGGTCCGCCCAGGGCGCCGAAGGCGAGCCCGAGCGCGGCCGCGCCGGCCATGAGCTCGCGGCGGTCCAGGATCAGGCCTGGCGATCCAGGCTTCGTCGAACGAACATGTGTCATGAAGGCTTCATTTCCCCATCGTGATCGGACGCTCGTTCCGTGTGTCGACCTTCGCGACTTGCCGGGCGATTTGCAAGCATCATGCCGCAAGACGAGTGGTTGTACACGGTTTTATTGAGTTCACCGTCCGGCGTGATTGTCGAAAAAATCGACTGTTCTGTCGGAGTCAAATAGAAGGTCTGCTCCGGATCCGGCGATCCAGAGGCGATCTGGCCGTTGCGGCGACAGGCGCGACGACAGGGGCCCGCCTGTGAAATGTCGGTCGGGCGGGCGGCTGTCGTCAATGGGAAAGAATCGACCAGTATTGCCGTGCCGGCGACAAGAGCCGCGGATCCCGCGGCCCCGGCGAAGCATCGTCGGCACGGCGTCGCGCCCGGACCGCGCCGCGCGCGGCGCCTCGCGCCCGCCCGCGCCGCCGATTTGCCTTTATTATCATCAATTTTGATTAATATTTGGGCATTGTGATCACGTCGTGCCCATGTCATCATCGCGACACCCCGGGGCGCGGGGCGGGACATCCCCGCGCATGCGGCAGGAGGGCACCGGTCATGGACAGGCAGCAGACGAGCGAGGAGCCGCGGCGCGCGGGCGTCGAGGGGCCGGAAACCTGCCGCATCCTCCCCTTCCCGGCCCGGCCGCCGCGCGTCGTCGCGGCCGATGGCGGCAGCGGCTGGTACCATCAGGCCGCCATCGACGATCCGTCGCCGCCGACGGCGCCTCGGCGGGACCGCGGGGGCCGCCCCGCGCAACCGTGCTGAGGCGCTGACGGACATCAGGCCGGGGCGCCGCCCAGCAGCGCCTCGAACCGCACCCGGACGGCCGCGCAGGTCTCGGCGATGTGGCGCTCCAGCGTGGCGAAATCCGGCAGGGCGGCGGCGGCGGCGATGCGGCGGCGCAGGCCTTCGCCGGCCCTGGCGGGATCGAAGGCGCCCTCCACGGCGAGGCGCGCGAGCTGCGTGACGTTCGTGAAGAGCAGGGCCGCCTCGGCGAAGAGCGCCGCGTCGTCCGCGGCGAGGAGGCCGCGGCCGCGCGCCGCCTCGAACACCGCGGCCGTCGGCAGGCCCGCCAGATCCGGATGGGGCCGCGCGTGGCGCAGCACGAGGAATTGGGCGAGGAATTCGACGTCGAGCTGGCCGCCCGGGCAGAGCTTGAGGTCCCAGGCGCCCGCAGGGGGCTTGCCGCGCGCCACGAGCGCCCGCAAAGCCAGGATCTCGCCCCCGAGCCCCTCGCCGCGCGGGCGTTCGAGGCAGGCCCGGATCGTCGCCGCGATGCGGGCGCCGAGGTCCGGGTCGCCCGCCACCACCCTGGCGCGCGTCAGCGCCATCTGCTCCCAGGTCTCGGCCTCCTCGGCCTGGTACTGCACGAAGCCGCGGAACTGCGTCGCCAGGGGACCCTGGTTGCCCGAGGGGCGCAGGCGCATGTCGACGCTGTAGAGCAGGCCCCGCCGCGTCGCGGCCGTCAGCGCGGCGATCAGGCGTTGGGTCAGCCGCGTGTAGTAGCGCGAGGCCGCCAGCGGGCGCGGGCCGTCGCTCTCCGGCCCGGCGGGGTCGGCGTCGTAGACGACGAGGAGGTCGAGGTCCGAGGCGGCCGTCATCTCGCGCGATCCGAGCTTGCCCATCGCCACCACGGCGAGGCTGCCGCCCGGGACGCGGCCGTGCTCGCGCGCGAAATCCGCTTCCACGCGGGCGAGGAGGGCCCGCAGGATCGCGGCGGCGAGGTCCGAGTAGCTGGCGGCCGCGCGGGGCGGCGCCAGCCTTCCCGACAGCAGCCGCAGGCCGATCAGGAAGGCCTCTTCCCGGGCGACGTCCCGGGCCCGGTCGAGCACGGCCTCGACGTCCCCCGGCCCGGCGGCGACGCGCGCCTCGATCTCGGCCGGCGCGGGGTCGCCCTGCAGCGCGGGATCGATGGCGGCGTCGAGGGGGGGCGGGCGCAGCGCCACGGTGGCGGCGAGCCGCGGCGCGGTGCCCAGCATGTCGGCATAGAGCTGGAGCAAAGCCTCGTTGGATTTGAGGATGCTGAAGAGCTCGGTGGCGGCCGGCAGGCGCGTCAGGGCCGCGTCGAACCCCGACAGGGCCGCGTCGGGGTCGCCCGAACGCGAGAAGGCCTGGAGCAGGCCGGGCACGAGGTCCGTCAGCACCTCGCGGGCGCGGGGCCCGCGGACGGCCGGCCGTCGGCCGAAATGCCAGCCCCGCACGGTCTCGACCGCCTCGCCCGGGCGCGCGAAGCCGAGCCGGCCGAGCGTCGCGACGGTCTCGGGATCGGGGCCGTCGCCCGAGAAGACGAGGCTGCCCACCGCGGCGTCGAGGCCCGGCGCGTGTTCGAAGAGCCGCGCGTAATGGCCCTCGACTGTGCGCAACTCCCCCAACAGCGCCGCCTCGAAAGCGGCGCGGCCGGGGAAGCCGGCGAAGAGCGCGAGACGGCGCAGCGCGGCCTCGTCCGCCGGCAGGCGCTGGGTCTGCTCGTCGTCGACCATCTGCAGCCGGTGCTCGATCCCGCGCAGGACGCGGTAGGCGCGGGCGAGGTCCCCGGCGGCCGCGCCGTCGATCCATCCGTCGCGGGCCAGGGCCGCCAGCATGTCGAGCGTCCGCGCGCCCCTGAGATCCGGGCGGCGGCCGCCGAAGATGAGCTGCTGGGTCTGGACGAAGAACTCGATCTCGCGGATGCCGCCGCGCCCGACCTTCACGTCGTGCCCCGCCACCGTCACGGCGCCGTGGCCCCGGAAGGCGTGGATCTGGCGCTTCATGGCGTGGATGTCGGCGATGGCGGCATAGTCGAAGTAGCGCCGCCAGATGAAGGGCGCGAGATCGGCGAGGAAGCGCGCCGCGAGCGCGAGGTCGCCCGCCACGGGCCGCGCCTTGATGTAGGCGGCCCGCTCCCAGTTCTGCCCGAAGGCTTCGTAATAGGTGAAGGCCGCCGGCAGCGACACCGCGACACCGGTCGAGGCGGGGTCGGGCCGCAGGCGGAGGTCCACGCGCAGCACGTAGCCCTCGCCCGTGCGCTCTCCGAGCAGCTTGACCAGCCCCTGGGTGAGGCGGACGTAGAACTGCGGCGGCACGGTCCCGGGCGCGAGCCGCGGCGCGGCCGGGTCGTAGAAGACCACGAGGTCGATGTCGCTCGAATAATTGAGCTCCCCGGCGCCCCCCTTGCCCATGGCCAGAACCGCGAGGCCGCAACCCTCGGCGGAGCCGCGCTCGCCCGGCCGGAGCCGGCCCGCCGCCTCGGCGTCGCGCAGCAGCGCGTCGAGCGCGCAGGAGACCGCGCGGTCGGCGAAACGCGTCAGGGCCTCGGTGACGGGCTCCAAACCCCAGGCGCCGCCGAGATCGGCGAGCGCGACCAGAAGGGCCACCTCGGCCCGGGCCCGCCGCAGCGGCGCCATGGCCCCCGCGGCGGTGCCGGCGTCGCGGCAGTCCCGCGAGAGGCGGTCGAGGCAGGCGTCCAGCGAGGCCGCGGGCGGGCGCTCCAGCAGGTCCGCCAGGCGGTCCGGATCGCGCCGCGCCAGCCCCCAAAGGAAAGGCGAATGGTCGGCGACGGCCTCCAGCAGCGCCAGGACGGCCGGGCGGCCGAGGAGCGCGAGGGCGCGGTGGCCCGGCGGGAGCGTCGCCCGGACTTCCGCGATGCGCCGACCCGCGCGATCGGGATCGGCCGGAAGCGGCGCCGCCGTGAGGGCCTCGGCCAGGCTGGGTTGGGGCACCGCGCGGGCTCCTCGTCGTGGGTCTCCACGGTATGATGCCGCGGGCTGGCGCGCGAGGCGTCGTCCGCCGGTGGTCAGCCCGCGTCGGCGGCGCCGAGCTGGCCCGCCTCGGCGGGGCCGGCCGCCTCGCGGTGGGCCGGACCCTCGGCGGGCGTCGCGCCGAGGAGCGCGGCGATGACCAGGGGGTCGAGGCCGGCCGCATCGCCCGCGGCCCGCGCCGCGAGGTCGCGGCGCATGGCGGGCGTCCAGAAGGCCGCAAGGTGCTCGCGCACGCCGGCGGCGGCCTCGTCGGCCGGGTAGGGCCGGAAGAAGGCCGCGATCTGGTTGGCCATGCCGACGAGTTTCGCCGCGCCGTCCACGGCTCACTCCGCCGCGTCGACGGCGATGCGCGTCAGGCTCTCGTCCTCGCGGAAGAAGCGCGCCTGCCAGGCGGAGGGCCGGTTGGTGCGCCGGACCTGGACGGCGGTGACCTTGTATTCCGGGCAGTTGGTTGCCCAGTCGGCATGCTCGGTCGTCACCACGTTGGCGCCGGTCTCCGCGTGATGGAAGGTCGTGTAAACCACGCCCGGCGCCATCCGTTCGCTGACGCGGGCCTTGAGCGCCACGTCGCCCGACCGGCTTTCCAGCGCCACGAGGTCGCCGTCCGCGATGCCGCGCAGTTCCGCGTCGAAGGGATGGATCTCGAGCACGTCCTCCTCGTGCCAGCGCGTGTTCTCGGTGCGCCGCGTCTGGGCCCCGACGTTGTACTGCGACAGGATGCGGCCCGTGGTGAGGATCAGCGGGAAGCGCGGGCCCGCGCGCTCCTCCGTGGGCACGAAATCCGTCAGCATGAAGCGGCCGAGGCCGCGCACGAAGCCGTCGACGTGCATCGTCGGGGTGCCGAGCGGCGCCTCGGCGTTGCATGGCCACTGGATCGAGCCGAGCTCGTCGAGCCGCGCGTAGGACACGCCCGCGAAGCTCGGGGTGAGGGCCGCGATCTCGTCCATGATCTCGCCCGGATGACCGTAGCGCATCGGCAGGCCCAGGGCCTCGGCCAGCAGGGAGGTCACTTCCCAGTCGGCGAAGCCGCCGAGCGGCGCCATCACCTTGCGGACGCGCTGGATGCGGCGTTCGGCGTTGGTGAAGGTGCCGTCCTTCTCGAGGAAGGACGAGCCGGGCAGGAAGACGTGGGCGTATTTGGCGGTCTCGTTGAGGAACAGGTCCTGCACCACCACGCAGTCCATGGCGGCCAGGCCCGCCGTGACGTGCTGGGTGTCGGGATCGGACTGCGCGGGATCCTCGCCCTGGATGTAGAGGCCCTTGAAGCGGCCCTCTACGGCCTCGTCGAGCATGTTGGGGATGCGCAGCCCCGGTTCCGCCCGCAGGGTCACGCCCCAGAGCGCCTCGAAGGTTTCGCGCGTCGCGTCGTCCGCCACGTGGCGGTAGCCCGGCAGCTCGTGCGGGAACGAGCCCATGTCGCAGGAGCCCTGGACGTTGTTCTGCCCGCGCAGCGGGTTCACGCCCGCGCCGGGATGGCCGATGTTGCCCGTCGCCATGGCGAGGTTGGCCATGGCCATCACGGCCGTCGAACCCTGGCTGTGCTCGGTCACGCCGAGGCCGTAGTAGATGGCGGCCCGGCCGCCCGTCGCGTAGAGCCGGGCGGCCGCCCGCACGGCCCCGGCCGGCACGCCCGTGAGGTCCTGGCTCGCTTCGGGCGCGTGGCGGTCCTCGGCGATGAACCGCGCCCAGCTCTCGAAAGCCGCGAGGTCGCAGCGCGCCCGCACGTAGTCCTCGTCGACGAGGCCCTCGGTGACCACGACATGCGCCAGCGCGTTCAGCAGCGCCACGTTGGTGCCGGGCTTGAGCTGCAGGTGGTGGTCGGCCGCGACGTGGGGCGAGCGCACGATGTCGGTGCGGCGCGGGTCGACGACGATGAGCTTCGCGCCCGCGCGGATGCGCCGCTTCATGCGCGAGCCGAAAACCGGGTGCCCGTCGGTCGGGTTGGCGCCGATGACGAGGATCACCTCGGCCTCGGCCACGGAGGCGAAATCCTGCGTGCCGGCCGAGGTCCCCACCGTCACCTTGAGGCCGTAGCCGGTGGGCGAATGGCAGACGCGCGCGCAGGTGTCGACGTTGTTGTTGCCGAAACCCGCCCGCACCAGCTTCTGGACGAGGTAGGCTTCCTCGTTGGTGCAGCGCGAGGAGGTGATGGCGCCGACCGCGTCGCGGCCGTACTGGGCCTGGATGGCGCGGAAGCCGTCGGCCGCGTGGCGGATCGCCTCCGCCCAGGTGACGACGCGCCAGGGGTCGGTGATGCGCTCGCGCACCATGGGCTTGGTGATGCGGTCCCGGTGCGTGGCATAGCCGTAGGCGAAGCGGCCCTTGACGCAGGAATGGCCGGCATTGGCCCGCCCGAGCGTCGAGGGCACCATGCGGACGACCTTGTCGCCCTGCGTCTCGGCCCGGAAGGTGCAGCCGACGCCGCAATAGGCGCAGGTCGTCAGCGTCGCGGCATCGGGCTTGCCCATGGCGATGACGGCATTCTCGTTCAGCGTCGCGGTCGGGCAGGCCTGGACGCAGGCCCCGCAGGAAACGCAGTCCGAACCGAACACGTCGGTGCCGCCGAAGCTGACCTTGGAGTCGAAGCCGCGCCCCGCGATGGTGAGCGCGAAGGTCCCCTGCACCTCCTCGCAGGCCCGGACGCAGCGGTTGCACACGATGCACTTCGAGGCTTCGAAGGTGAAATAGGGGTTGGTGCGGTCCGTCGGTTCCGCCCGGTGGGTCGCGCCCTCGCCGTAGCGCACGTCGCGCAGGCCGACCGCCCCCGCCATGTCCTGCAGCTGGCAATCGCCGTTGGCCGAGCAGGTGAGGCAGACGAGCGGATGGTCGGAAATGTAGAGTTCCATCACGCCGCGGCGGAGCTTCGCCAGGCGGTCCGTCTGGGTGCGCACCACCATGGCCTCCTCGACCGGAGTCGTGCAGGAGGCGGGCGTGCCTTTGCGCCCCTCGATCTCGACCAGACAGAGCCGGCACGAGCCGAAGGCCTCCAGCGAGTCGGTGGCGCAGAGGCGCGGCACCTCCGTGCCCATGAGGGAGGCCGCCGCCATCACCGAGGTGCCGCGCGGCACCGTGACGGAGCGCCCGTCGATGGTGAGGGTGACGCTCGTCTCGGCGGGGCGGACGGGCGTGCCGGTGTCGCGTTCGGCGGTCAGCATCGCGCCATCCTCATTCGGCCGCGGCGGGCAGTGCCGCGGGGCGGAAATCCTCGGGGAAATTGTCGAGCGCGCTCAGCACCGGCACGGGCGTCAGCCCCCCCATGGCGCAGAGCGAACCGTCGGTCATGACCTCGCAGAGGTCCCGCACCAGGGCGATGCCGGCCTCGCGGTCCTGACCCGCGATCGCGCGGCCCGCGATGACGCGGTCCAGCGTCTCGACCCCCCGCACGGCCCCGATGCGGCAGGGCGTGCACTTGCCGCAGCTCTCGGCGGCGCAGAATTCGAAGGCGAAGCGCGCCTGGCGGGCGAGATCGACGCCGTCGTCGAAGACCACGATGCCGCCGTGGCCGAGCAGGCCCCCCGCGGCCGCCATGGCTTCGTAATCGAGCGGCGTGTCGAGGAGGCGCCCGGGGAAATAGGCGCCGAGCGGTCCCCCGACCTGGACGGCGCGGACGGGCCGGCCCGAGCGGGTTCCGCCGCCGAAGCCCTCGACGAGCTCGCGGATCGTCGCCCCGAAGCCGATCTCGACGAGGCCGCCGTGTCGGACGTTGCCGGCGAGCTGCACCGGCAGGGTGCCGCGCGAGCGGCCCATGCCGAATCCCGCATAGGCCTCCGCCCCCTCGGCCAGCACCGTCGGCACGGCCGAAAGCGTGAGCACGTTGTTGACCAGGGTGGGGCGGCCGAAGAGGCCCTGCAGCGCCGGGAGCGGGGGCTTGGCGCGGACCACGCCGCGCCGTCCCTCGAGGCTCTCGATCAGCGCGGTCTCCTCGCCGCAGATATAGGCGCCGGCGCCGACCCGCACCTCGATAGCGAAGGCCGGGCCCGCGCCCATCAGGCCCGGCCCGAGGATGCCGGCCGCCTCGGCCGCCGCGACGGCGGCGCGCATCGCCCGGACGGCGAGGGGATATTCGGAGCGGATGTAGAGGAAGCCCAGCGTGGCGCCGGTCGCGAGGCCCGCGATCACCATGCCCTCGATCAGCATGAACGGGTCGCCCTCCATGACCATGCGGTCGGAGAAGCTGCCCGAGTCGCCCTCGTCGGCGTTGCAAACGACGTATTTCTGGTCGCTCTCGGCGAGGCGCACCGTCGACCATTTGATGCCGGCCGGGAAGCCGGCGCCGCCGCGCCCGCGCAGGCCGGAGGCCTTCACGGCATCCACCACCGCTTCCGGTCCGAGCTCCAGGGCGCGGGCGAGGCCCCGCCAGCCGCCGTGGGCGGCATAGTCGTCGGGCGACGCGGGATCGACCACGCCGCAGCGCCCGAAGGTCAGGCGCGTCTGGCGCGCCAGGAACGGCATGGCCTCGGGGGAGCCGAGCCGCAGCGGATGTGCGCCGCCGGTCGCGAGGCCCGCCGCCGCGAGGGCCGCGACGTCCTCGGCCGCGACCGGGCCGTAGGCGATCCGGCCCTCCGCCGTCTCGACCTCGACCATGGGCTCGAGCCAGGCGAGGCCGCGCGAGCCTGTGCGGACGATCACGGCCCCTGGCAGCGCTTGGCGCAAGGCCGCGGCGACGCGGTCGGCGCCGAGCGCGACCGCCACGGCATCGCCGGGGACGAAGAGGCGGGTCACGGCGCCAGGTCCCTCACGGCGGCGTCGAACGCGGCGGCGTCGAGCCGGGCCAAGGGCGCGCCGTCGATCAGGGCGGCGGGGCCGCAGGCGCAGAGGCCCAGGCAGAAGACCGGCTCCAGCGTCACGCCCCCGTCCGCCGTCGTGCCGTGCCAGTCGATGCCGAGCGCGGCCCTGGCGTGATCGGCCAGCGCCTCGGCGCCCACGGCCTGGCAGGCCTCGGCCCGGCAGAGCTTCACGGAATGGCGCCCGGCCGGCGCGCGGCGGAAGTCGTGGTAGAAGGTCAGCGTGCCGTGGATCTCGGCGCGCGACAGGTTCAGCGCCTCCGCGACCAGCGGTACGGCACCGGCCGGGACGTGGCCGAAATGCTCCTGGAGCGCGTGGAAGATCGGCAGCGTCGCGCCGGGCCGGCCGGCATGATCGGCGATGATCGCCCTGCAGCGCGCTTCGTCCCAGGTCGGGTCGGCCATGGTGTTTCGTCCGGCTCTCTCTTGACCCGACAGAGCCCGCGATCCCGCCCCGATGCAATCCGGTCTTTCCGTTGCGCGATAGAACAAATCTATCGGGACGCGGCCTCGGCATCGTCCTCGGCGAAGCGCCGGGCCTCGGCCAGCAGGGCGGCGACGAGATGGGTGGCGGGTTCGCGGCGCGGGACGACCAGCCCGACGGCGTGCATCGTCTCGGGGCCGGTGATCGGATGGGTGGCGAGCGTCCCCGCCGCGCCGAGGCCCTCGACCACGGAGGGCGGCAGGATCGTGGCCCAGCGCCCCGTCCGGACGTGGGACAGCAGCGCGATCAGCGAATCCGACTCGATCATCGCCCCCGCCGCCAGGCCGGACTCGCGCAGGCGGTCGTCGATGATCCGGCGGTTCTGCATGTCGGGCGTCAGCAGGCAGAGGGGCAGGCTCCCGACCTCCGCCCAGGTGACGGGGCCCGGGCGGCCGAGCGGTCCGCCGCGGGCCGTCACGAGGCCGTAGCGTTCGTCGTAGAGCGGCACCGACCGGACGTGGCCGAGCGGCTCGTTGTCGAGGTAGGTGACGCCGGCCTCGATCTCGAGGTTCTCGAGCAGCCTCAGGATCTCGGCCGAGGTGCGCGACAGCACGGTGACGCGCACCTCCGGATGCCGGGCGGCGAAACGCGCCGTGAGGCGGGGCACTTTGGCGAGGGCGGTGGGGATCACGCCGATCCGGAGGTGGCCCGCGAGGCCGCGCTTGGCGGCCTCGAGGTCCTGGCGCATGGCTTTGGCGTCGGCCACGATGCGGCGCGCCCAGTCGAGCACGCGTTCGCCTTCGGGGGTGAAGCCGCCGAACCGCGACGCGCGGTCGACGAGGCGGGTGCCGAGCGCGTCTTCGAGGGCCTTGAGCCCGGCCGACAGGGTCGGCTGCGTGACGCCGCAGGCCTCGGCGGCGCGCCCGAAATGGCGTTCGCGCGCGAGGGCGAGGAGGAATTCGAGCTTGTCGATCATCGATGGCGCGCCGACCATGCGCCCTCGGCCGGTCCCGGGCAAGCGCGCCGCGGCGGCGCACAGGCCGGCCGCCTGATCGACCGCGTTTCAGATCGCGACGGCTCGGCTCCGGGATCAAGGACCCGCCTCGCGCGCGGCGGTCATCCTCTGCGGTCGTCGATGGTCGCCGGACCCCGCGAGAACGGCTCATCGGCGGGAGGAACCGGATCCGGAAACCTCCCGGCCCGGATCTGCGCCTCGGCCGAAGGCGTGCGAGAGCGTCTCCCGGCGTCCGGCGAAGAGGCGCTCGACCACCGCGCGCGTCAAGGCGTCCAGGGCCGCGGTCGTGTCGCCGTAGGGGAACCGCCGCTGGCCGATCGACAGCCCCGCTCGACCGAGGATCACGACGGTCGTCTCCTCGCGCGCCGCGCCGTCGTGGAACGTGGCGCGATGGACGAGGCGGAGCGCGCGCCGACCCGGGATCCAGGGCCGCGACGGCCTCACCTCCGTGTCGACGCGGCCGCGGCCCAGCGCCGTCAGCGTGAGGTCGAGGTCGACGAGATGGGCCCCGATCGCCGCGCCGGCCGCGTCGCGCGCTGCTGGCCGCCCGGGGTTCATCGCATGGCCGCCACGGGTTCTTCGGCCTGGAGGGCGACCTCGACCATGTCGCCCGGCTCCAGCGCCGCGTCGACGTCGGCGTCGATACGCGACGGCCGCCCGTCGCGGCTGCGCATGATGGTGACCTTGGGCCGGCTGTCGCCGCCGCGCACCAGCTGCGATTTGACCATGCCGGTGTATCGGAGCTTGTCGCTCACGGCCTGCAGCTTCGCCCGCGTGCCCGCCAGGGCCGTGGTGGCCTCCTGCATGTCCTTGAGCAGCTGCATGCGGCGCGCATCGCCGGACCGGTCGAGCCTGCGCTCGAGGTCCTGCTGCTCCCGTTCGCCGGAGTCGAGCAGCGCCGTCGTCTGCAGCACGCGGGTCGACGACTGCAGCACCGTCCGGCGCGCCTCCGACAGGCCGGGCAGGGCCACGGCACCATTGCTGTAGAGGTCCGTGTAGCGTTGGAGATCGGCCGTGTCGTTCTTCAGCCCCTCCTGTTCCTTGCCCTGCATCTCGTCGAGGAGCCTGGCGCGCTCGCCTTCCTTCAGCGAAGCCTTGCGGAGATAGGCCTGTTCCTTGGCGAAATCGGCGTTGCGCAGGGTGAGCTGGCTGCGTTCGTTGTCCAGGATGTCGTCGGCGAGGCTCGGGGCGATCGGCGTGCCGATCACGCGCTTCTGATCCATCTGCTGCTTGCCGTCGAGTTCGGCCTGGAGGCGGGCCACCGCGGCCTGGTCGCGCGCATAGGCGACCCAGAGCGTATTGTAGTCGCTCGTGAGGTCGGAGAGTTGCAGGAAGGGATTGTCCATCTTGAAGCGGAGCACGTCGAAGCCGCCCGCGAGCGCGATGGCCTTGCGCACCGTGAGGCCGGGCCGGAACGGCTCCTCCCCGGGCTTGGCCACGTCACCGTTGAGGTAGACGGGCCGGTATTCCAAGATCGTCAGGCCGATCTCGGAGGGCGAGATGATGACGGGGAACTCGCGGCCGTCGTCGGTGTGGCGCCGGAACTCCCGCCCCGGCAGGATGCCCTGCACCTTGCCGAGCGCCTGGGGGATGCTCAGCCCCGCCACCGGGACGGGTCCGACCAGCGGCAGCGTCGCGTTGCCGTCGATGTCGACCGGGGCCTTGGCGGCGAGCTCCGGCAGGCCCGCGACGGAGAAGCTCAGGACGTCGCCGGGGCCGATCCTGTAATCGGCGCGCGCCGCCGCGGGCGCGGCGGTCCAGGCCGCGGCCGTGAGGGCGAGGGCGCAGAAGCGGACGGGAAAGCCCTGGGATCGGGCGGGGGATGCCGGCCCGGCACCGGCGCGGCGGCCCCTCGGGACCTCGGCGAGCGTGATCGAGCGAACCATGGCGGACTGTCTCCGGCGTTGTCGGGGGGGAGGGGCGGGACGGGGACCGAAGCGGGGGAGAGCGGGCTCAGATGCCGGTGCCGCCCGCCAGTTCCCGCCACACCGTCTTGAACAGGATCCGCAGGTCGAGCCCGAAGGACCACGTCTCGATATAGGCGAGGTCGTGGTCGACCCGTGCCCTGGCGAGGTCGGGATCCTCGGTGCCGCCGCGGTAGCCAGAGGCCTGGGCGAGCCCCGTGATGCCGGGGCGGACGGCGTGGCGCTGGTGGTAGACCGGCACCAGCTCTTCGTAGAGGACGCCCCCGGCCAGCATGCCGGGAACGTGCGGGCGCGGCCCGATCAGCGACATGTCGCCCTTGAGGACGTTGACCATCTGGGGCAGTTCGTCGAGGCTGGTCTTGCGCAGGAAACGCCCGAGCGGCGTCACGCGCGGATCCCGGTCCCGCGTCTGCTTCACGCCGCACTGGTCGCCGAGCGACGCATACATGGTCCGGAACTTCCAGATCTCGAACAATTCGCCGTCGATCCCGTAGCGTTTCTGTCGGAACAGGACGTCGCCGCGCGAGGTGCCCTTGATGAGCCCCGCGATCAGCAGCAGGGCCGGCGCCAGGGCGAGCAGGAACAGGAGCGCGAAGGCGACGTCGAAGGCGCGCTTGCTGCGCGCGCCACGACAGGGTTCGATCGCCGCCCGTCGAAGACCGCGAGGCGCCCCGCCCTTCCCGGGCTCGCCAGGGCCCTCTCGCCCCCCGCGAACCCGACCCAGCGCGACAAGGCGGGCAGAGGCGCCGGGTCGCGGTCGCCGGGGCTGTGGCGGCCGACCCCGTATCGCTCCAGGACGGGCCGCGTTCGTCTCCTAGCGGATGTCGACGGCGCCAGAACTCCAGCCCTGGTGGCCTTCAGATCGTCGATGGACATGCGATGCTGCTCCCGTTGGACCGCACCCGGGCGACGGGACCGTCGAGCGCCGGGGCGGAGGGGATGAGGGCGGAGCAGCGTCGGCTCCGGCCTGGCGGGATCTATGGTGCGGCGCACCACGAAGGCGCGGCCTCCCGTCAACCGACACTTGCCCGCTTGGTTCCGCGTGGTCAACCAATTTTGTCGGCCAGCGAAAGATGATCTATGATATCGAAGCGTGATTGACCCTATTCACAGTCGATATCGGTGTGGCAAAAAGATGATTGGTGATTAACATATCATTAAAACAGGTCAGGAACGGGCAGGATCCGATTTTTGTTCTGACAATCTGGATTGACTAAGCTGATAGACAGGTTCAAAACCGGGGTAGGTCAGAAAATTGCGCAGCGGTAGGCTTTACAGGAATTGTTTGAGGCCTTATGCACTGCAATATCCGGTACCGCAGGCGATCGGCCTGGGGTGTCGTGCGGACCTGCCAGACGGCGGGGCGGCACGTCGGTCGCCCTCGTTCAGTGACGATGGCACCCTGCGGACAATCACCAACACCGACACCGGTAGAGCGAGCAAGGCGGAGCATCGCAGTCCTGCGGGTTCCGGATCTTTCTCGCCGACACCGATGTCGGGATCGATCGATAGTGTAGATCACCTGCGCGTGCCGCGATCCGACAGGATCTGCGACACACGATAATGGAATATCCGGGATCGTGACGGACCGGTCGGGCTCGGCTGCTCGATCAAGACCCGGCAGGACTTCACGCGTTCGCGCATCTTCGACCCCGTCCCGGCGCTGCGGCGGTGGGTCTCGTCGCCTCGACATTCGGTCATCACGCGGAAGGACCGGCGATCATGAACCTCATGCCCGATACGGTGCATCAGTCCCGCCTCTTCGCCGAGGACCATCGCGATCCGCGGTGGTCGGTGCGGGGCGTGATGGAGGTCGCGGCGCGGCGGATCCGGCTTCCGCTGCTCTCGGTGTCGGCCTGCCTGTTTCTGGCGGGCTTCTACCTGGCCACCACGCCCGACAGCTTCACCGCCACGGCCGTGCTGGTCCTGGATACCAAGCAGACGCCCCCCTCGCCGTCCCAGGTCTCGCAGGAGCCCCTGATCGACCCCGCCGTCATCGACAGCCAGGTCGAGATCCTGAAATCGCAGCGGATCGCCCAGCAGGTGGTCGATCGGCTGGGCCTCGCGGCGGATCCGGATTTCGGCGGCGGCCCGCCCGGCCGGCGGGCCCGCCTCCTCGCCTGGCTGACGGGACGCGTGGCCTCAGAACCCACCCCCGCGATGAGACGGCGCGGCGCGGCCGACACGCTGATGCGCCGGCTGAAGATCACGCGGGCCGGCCACAGCTACCTCGCCGAGATCGCCGCCACGAGCCTCGATCCCGCCATGGCGGCGCGCATCGCCAACGGCATCGCCGAGGCCTACATCAAGGACCAGCTCGACAGCCGCCTCAGCGCCAACCAGCGCACCGTGGCCTGGATGAACCAGCGCGTCGGCGAGGTGAAGGCCGAGGCCGACGCGGCGGGCGAGGCCGCGGACCGGTACCGGCAGGATCACGCCGCTGCCGTGGCGGCGGGCGCCCCGGCCGTCATGGCCGAAGCGCGGCGCCTCGCCGAGGCCGCGGAGGCCGCCCGCGCCGACCACGAGTCGCTGCAGAACCGCTCGCTGCGGCTCGCGCAGTTCATCCAGCAGCAGACCCTCCCCGTGACCGAGGCCCGCATCCTCACGGTCGCCGAGCCCCCCATGGCGAGGAGCGCCCCCAAGACCGGCGTGATCCTGCTGCTCGCCCTGCTCGGCGGCCTGATCGTCGGGGCGGGGCTCGTGGTCCTGCGCGAAGCGCTCGACCGCAAGCTCCGGTCGGTCCGGCAGGTCAAGGAGAGGCTCGGGCTGCCGGCGGCGGGATCGGTTCCGGCCGTCCGCTCCGGCGGACGCCGCGGTCCGGCCCTGGCCAGCCTGTTCGACGCGAACCGCCCCTGGTGCGCCGCCACCGAGACGCTGCGGACCCTCAAGGTCACGCTCGACGGCGACATGCGGCGGGGCGGCGGCGGGGTGGTGGTGGGCTTCGTCTCGGCCTGGCCCGGCGAGGGCAAGTCCACGCTGACGATCAACATGGCCCGCATGCTGGCCGAAACCGGAGCCGGCGTCCTCGTGGTCGATGCCGACCTGCGGAAACCGGACCTGTCCCACGCGCTCGGCGCCGCGCAGGGTCGCGGCTTGCCGGACCTCGTCGCGGGCGGCGCCGGCCTGCCGGACTGCACCCTGCGCAGCCGGGACGGGTTCGACGTCATCGGGCGCGGCGGCGCCGACAGCCCGCTCCACCCCTTCGACCTCCTGGGTTCGCGGCGCATGCAGGTCGCCCTGGCGGGCGCCCGGACGGTCTACGATTACGTCCTCGTCGACCTGCCGGCCCTGCTGACCTCCGTCGATTCCCAGGCGGTCGCGCGTTTCGTCGACGACTTCGTGCTCGTCGCCGAGGCGGGACGGACCGCGACCGACGACGTCGAGCGCGCGCTCGGGACGTCGGAGGCCCTGGCGGGCCGCATCGCCGGCGTGGTCCTGAACAAGTCCGCGCCGCGCCGACCGCCGGCCGCGGCGCCGCGTGATGCGCCGCCTGCACGCCAGCCGCCGCGTGGTCTCGGCATGAGCGGTGCCCTCCGGCTCCGCCGCGGCCCTGCGCCGCCTGGCGACGCCCGCGGCCCGGGCCGTCCGGCGCGGCCTCCTGCCGCGCATCCTGCCGACCGTGCCGCATCGCTGGCCGGCCTCGCCCGAGGCCGTGAGGGTCGTGGGGCTCCTGTCCTCCGCCTCGGGCTCGGGCGCTCGGCCCGGCTCTGCATGGAGGTCCTGGCCGGGTCCGGATATTGCGTGACGGGCGCGGACGTGTCGGGCCTCTTCGACAGTGCCGACGGCCTGCCGGTGCCGTCCGGCACGGGGCAGGGCGGGCGCGCCGACATCGCCATCTATCACCTCAACCCGCCCATGCTGCTGCCCGGCCTGCTGCGCGCGGGCCCGCTGCAATTCATGCGCAGCTTCAACATCGGCTACTGGGCCTGGGAGCTGCAGGCCTTGCCGGCGGAATGGATCGCGGCGCTCCGCTTCGTCGACGCCGTGCTGGTGCCGTCCACCTTCTGCCGCCGGGCCGTCGAGCGCCACACCGCCAAGCCCGTGCTGGTGGTGCCCCATCCGGTGCCGCTCCGCCCCCTCCCGGCCCCGCGACCGGCCGGCGGCGCCTTCCGGGTCGTCAGCATCTTCAACTTCGGCTCATCGTTCGAGCGCAAGAATCCTTTGGCGGCGGTGCGGGCCTTCCGCGACGCCTTCGGGGCCGATCGCACGGCCGAACTCGTCCTCAAGGTGAGCGACGGCGCCAGATATCCGGCCGACCGCGCCCGGCTGCTCGCCGCGATCGGCGACGCCGGCAACATCACGCTCGTCGACGAGGTCTGGGACGAGGCGCGGGCTCGCCGGGCTCCTGGCCTCGGCCGACGCCTACCTGTCGCTGCACCGCTCGGAAGGGTTCGGCCTCACCCTGGCGGAGGCCATCGCGGCCGGCGTGCCGGTCGTGACCACGGACTGGTCGGGCAGCACGGATTTCTGCCGCCCGGACCTCTGCTTCCCGGTCGATTGCGACCTCGTCCCCGTGCGCGACCCGCACCTCGCCTTCGCCGACACGGCCGGGACGGTCTGGGCCGAGCCCTCCGTGACGCATGCCGCCCTGCAGCTCCGCCGCCCGCGGCAGGAACCCGGCCGCCGCGCGCGCGGCCGCGGCCCTGCTGCGCGAACACCTGCGCGCCGTCCTGGCGGCGCGGAGCTACGGGACGGCGCTGGCCGGCCTCGCGGCTTCGGCCGGGCCGGGCCGGCCGCCGCGCGCCCGGCGCTGGGGGCGGAATCGTGAGCGTCGCCGCCCGTCCGGCCGGGACGGCGGCCCCCGTCGACGACTCGCGCGGGCTCGCGCTGCTGCCGGGTCTCGTCGTGGTCGGCGCGGTCTGCTTCAACGCCGGGCTGGCGATCGTCAACGGCAACGTCGCGGGCCTGACGCAGGCGCCGGTCGTGGTCGCCGAAATCCTGTTCGTCGGCCTCGCCCATGCGGTGGCGCTCGCCCACTACCGCCGCGAGATGGCGCCCTGGTACGGCCTCCTCGGCCTCTTCGTCGCCTTCGCGGTGATCCGCTCCCTGGCGTCGCAGACCGTCGACGTCAAAGACCTGCGCGACGTCATGATCATCCCGACCTTCGTGGTCCTGGGCCTCACCTTCGACGCGCGCCGCCTCCCTCGCGTCTTCGTCGCCATCCAGCTCGTCATGGTGGCGGTGCTGCTGCTCGAGGCCGTGCACCTCGACGCCTATTCGGCGCTGTTCAAGATCAAGGAATATTATATCAACACTCGCGGCTATACGGCCGAGGACTTCTGGAACACGGATTCCGACCTCTACGTCAGCGCGACCCGGCCGGACGGCAGCTTCCTCAACATCGTCGACCTGCACCGCCTGTCCTCGATCTTCCTGGAGCCGGTGTCGCTGGGCAACTACTGCATGGTGGTGGTGGCGTTCCTCTGCGCCTGCTGGCGGTGAGCTCCGTCGCCCGTGCGCTGGTTTCCCTGGCCACCACCACCGCCATGGCCATGATCGGCTGCGACGGGCGCCTCGCCATGGCCTCCACCCTGCCGATGATCCTGTGCTGCCTCCTCGCGCCGCGGCTGCCGCGCTACAGCGCCCTCGTCTATATCCCGGCCGTCCTGGCGCTGGCCTTCGTCCTCGTCGATCTCGGGCATTTCCTGCCGGGCGGCGACGATTTTCCGAGCCGCATCGCCCACACCGTCTACCTGCTGGGCGCCTACGACCTCGCCGAATATCTCGGCCTGTCCGACCGCTTCATGTCCAAGGCCGTCGACAGCGGCATCGCCTATCTCGTCACCACCCAGTCGATCTTCGTCGTCGTGGCGCTCTGGGCCACGATCGCCCTGTCGGCGTCGGATGATCGGCCCGACAAGTCCCGCATCGTCCACGCCACGATGATCTACGTGGCGCTCAACATGATGGTCAGCTTCGCACTGCTGACCATCAAGACGGCCGCCCTGCTGTGGTTCACCTACGGCAGCATCCTGGGGCGCCGCCAACCGGCCGCGGACGGCGATCCGGCCCGGGGGCGCCGTGGCCGCCACCGGCGCCCGCGGGGAAGCCGGCGCCCGAACGCCGCGTCCGGGATGCGCTCCCCTCGGCACCCCGACATCCCCCCGACGGCCCGGCCGGCCCGGGCGGAAGCTCTCGGAGGACATGATGGTTGACTCGATCTTCGGCCTGACCTTCACCGGCCTCGGCGAGGCCGACCTCGCCCGCGCCATCGCGCGGGACGCCATCCCGCAAGGGCAGGGGCCACGGGTCGTGGTGACGGACGAACCTCGACCACGTCGTGACCCTGTCGCGCAGCCCCGCGTTCCGCCGGGCCTACGGGCGCGCCGCGGTGGTGACGGCCGACGGCATGCCGGTCTACCTCTACGCCAGGCTGCGCGGCCTGCCCCTGCCGGGCCGGGTCACGGGGGCGGAACCTGTGCTGGCGCATCCTCGACGGCGTCGCGCCCGGCCGCCACCGAGCCTGTTCTTCATCGTCTCCACCGTCGCGGTGGCGGCGTCGATCCGGTCCGAGATGCTCCGACGGGGCTTCTCGCCGGCCGCGCTCGCCTTCCGGGTCCCGCCCCCGGGCTTCGAGACCGATGCGGCCGCGACGGGCGAGATGGCGTCGAGCATCGCGGGCCACGGCACCACCCACCTGTTCCTCGGCGTGGGGTCGCCGAAGTCCGAGATCTGGACCGACGCCGTGCGGGACCGGATCGGGGACTGCTACGTCCTCAACTTCGGCGCCGGCCTCGAATATTTCGCGGGCACGCGGGCCCGGGCGCCGAGGATCCTGCGCGCCAGCGGGTTCGAATGGGCCTGGCGGCTCGCCGCCGAGCCGAGGCGCCTGTTCAGGCGCTACCTCGTCGATTCGTGGCGCTTCCTCTGGGTCGTGGGCCGCGACCTGTCGGGCCGCCGCGCCTGACACCCTCTCACCTTCCGTCCCGCCATCGCCGACATCCGGAGACCGCCCCCATGAACATGCAGATCGCCCCCGCGTCGCTCCGCCGCGACGACCGCGCCGGCCACGACGCCCGGCGCTTCGCCGCGCCCGGCAGCATCGCCCCCGTCATCATGTGCGGCGGCTCCGGCACGCGGCTGTGGCCGGCCTCGCGCGAGAGCATGCCCAAGCAGTTCATCCCGCTCCTCGGGCCGCTGTCGAGCTTCCAGACCACGGCCCGGCGGGTCTCGGGCGAGGGTTTCGCCCGGCTGATCGTCGTGGCGACGAGCGACGTGCGCTTCATCGTGGCCGAGCAGCTCCAGGCGCTCGGCATCGCGGCCGACATCGTGCTCGAACCCGAGCGCCGCGACTCGGCCGCCGCCGTCGCGGTGGCGGCCTGCCTGGCGGCGCGCCAGGACCCTGCGGCCGTGGCGCTGATCCTCGCGGCCGACCACCTGATCCCCGATACCGAGGCCTTCGTGGCGGCCTGCGCGGCCGCCGCCGAGGGCGCGCGGGCGGGCCTCGTCATGACGCTCGGCGTCAAGCCGACGGGGCCCGCGACCGGCTACGGCTATATCCAGCCCGGCGACGGGCTCGGCGACCACGGCGCCCGCGCGGTGGCGCGCTTCGTCGAGAAGCCGGAGCGCGCCGCCGCCGAGGCCTACGTGGCCGAGGGCTACCTCTGGAACAGCGGCAATTTCCTGTTCCGCGCCGACACGATGATCGGCGAGCTCGCGGCTTTCGCCCCCGCCGTGCTGGCGGCGGCCCGAGGCCGCGGTCGAGAAGGCCGAGGTCGACCTCGACTTCATCCGCCTCGACCCGGCCAGCTTCGCGGCGGCGCCCAGGATCTCGATCGACTACGCCGTCATGGAACGCACCGGCAGGGCCGGCGTGCTCGACGTGTCCTTCGCCTGGTCGGACGTCGGCACCTGGGGCGCCCTCTGGGCCGCCTCGGAGCGGGACGACAGCGGCAATGCCGCGCGGGGCGACGTCGAGCTCTTGGATACGCGCGGCAGCTTCGTGCACAGCGACGGCCTGCTCACCACCGTGGTGGGGCTCGAGGATGCCGTGGTGGTGGCCACGCGCGACGCCGTGCTGGTGACGACCCGCGAGCGCTCCGACGACGTGAAGCGGCTGGTCGCGGGCCTCAAGGCCAAGGGCCGGGCCGAGGCCGACGACCACCTGCTGATGTACCGCCCCTGGGGGTCCTACCAGCGCATCGACATCGGCTCGCGCTTCCAGGTCAAGCGCATCACCGTCAAGCCCGGCCAGCGCCTGTCCCTGCAGAAGCACTTCCACCGCGCCGAGCACTGGGTCGTGGTGCGCGGCACCGCCGAGGTCACGATCGACGACCGGGTGATCCTGCGCCACGAGAACGAGGCCGCCTACCTGCCGATCGGCTCGGTCCACCGCCTCGCCAATCCCGGCAAGATCGACCTCGAGATGATCGAGGTCCAGGTCGGGTCCTACACGGGCGAGGACGACATCGTCCGCTTCGAGGACGTCTACGGACGGTGACGGGCGGCCCCATGTCCCACGCCTCCGCCGCCGTGCCGGCCCGCGGCCTCATCGACCGGCGCGCCCTCCTGGCCGCCGCCGGCCTGTCGCCCCTCATGGGGGCGAGGGGCCGCGCCGCGGAGCCGCGCGCCTGGCTCAACGTCAACCTGCAGGGCCTCGAAGGCGGATCCGCGGTGCCGGGGCGCGAGGGCACCGACTATTTCGCCGCGACCGCGGACGACCTGCGCTATCTCGCGGCCCGCACCACCGGTCCCGCGCGCCTGCCGTTCCGCTGGGAGCGCCTGCAGCACCGGCCGGGCGGCCCGCTCGACGCCGCCTACCTCGGCGAGATCGCCTCCGTGGCGGATGCCGCGGCGGCGGTCGGGCGCGCCGTCATCCTCGATTGCCACAATTACATGCGCCGCCCGGTCGACGGCACGGACAGGATCGTCGGCGCGGCCGGACGGCGCCCTCGGCGCGGGGCACCTCGCCGACCTGTGGCACCGGCTCGCCGCGGCCCTCGCCCGGCATCCGGGCGTCGCGGGCTGGGACATCATGAACGAGCCGCACGACCTCGGCCCCGGTCAGCCCCTCGCCGCCCTCATGCAGGCCGCCGTCGAGGCGATCGACGCCGCCGCGCCCCGCAAGACGATCCTCGTCGAGGGCGACCGGCTGGTCCTCGGCGGAACATTGGGCGGAGGCCAACCCCGCCTATCCGCTGCGCGACGCCAACGACCGCATCACCTATTCGGCCCATTGCTACGCCGATGCCGACGCCTCCGGCACGCATTTCGCCTATGGCGCGCTCCGCGAGGCCGGCATCCCCGACACGGTGCTGGTCGACCGCACGCGCGGCTTCGCCGACCGGGGCGCCCGCCACGGGCTGCGGGGCAACATCGGGGAAACGAACGGCGGGACCGACGATCCGCGCTGGTCCACCGTCCTCGACGCCGGGCTGGCGTTCTGGAAGCGGAGCGGGCTCTCGGCCAACCTCTGGTTCTACGGCGCGCGCTTTCGGCGCCAACCCCTTCAACCTCTATCCTGTCGACGGCGTCGAGGCGCCGCAATGGCGCGTCGTCGCCCGGCATCTCGCGGCCTGAGGGACCCCATTTCAACCGGTGCTTCGATCCACAGAGCAGGCCGAGGACGGCAGGCGGAAGAACGAAGCACGGATTGAGAAAGGATTCCCGACCGAACTCCAAGGATCAGAGCAGGATGGCCGACAGCCTCGTCCGCAATTCCATGGTGAACGCCGTCGCGGGCGTCTTCACGACGCTCGGCGGCTTTTCAGGCACGATCATCGTGGCCCGGCTGCTCGGCGTGCAGGGCACGGGCGTCGTGGCCTTCGCCACCTGGGCCGTGACGGTCGGCGTCATCGTCTCGGACCTCGGCCTCACGGGCTGCCTGACACGCTTCCTGCCCGAACTCCTGGCGCGGGGCGAGGTCGCGGCGGCCGAGCGCCTGACCTACAGGCTGTTCCGGGCCTTCCTCCTCCCGGTGGCCTCCGTCGCGGCGGGTTTCGTCCTCTACGCGCTCTGGCTCTCCTGGCGCACCCCGGACGGTGCCGCCCTGGCCGTCGCGCCGGACCGCTACACGGCTTCGCCGCTCTTCTGGCTGCTGGTCGGCGTGGCCGGCCTCGCGCAGGCGCTGGCGAATTTCGTCACCTGCTGGCTGCGGGGCCTGCAGGATTTCGGCATGCTGGCCCGGGTCGCGGTCGCCACCTGCCTGACCCAGGTGCTCGGCACGAGCCTCGGCGCGGCGCTGTTCGGCGTCGGCGGCGCCCTCGCCGCCCTGGCGGCGGGCGCCTTCGCGGGGGCGCTGCTCCTCGCCCGCATGCCGCCCGCCAGGGGCCGGCTCCCGCGCGCCCTCCGGCGCCGCGTCGCGCGCTTATCGCTCGAAACCTGGGGCAGCTACCTGCTCACCGCCTTTTTCGCCTCGCGCATGGAGGTGTTCTTCCTCGAGCGGAGCTGGGGGAGCCACGCCATCGGGCTCTTCACGGTGAGCCTGACCCTGTCCAACCTCGCCACCCAGGGGCCGCTGCTGCTCACGGGGGCGCTGCTCCCCCGCCTGTCGGGCCATCTCGGCCGGGAGCAGCAGGGAGAGGCGCGCGCCGTCTACGCGGCGAGCACCCGGCTCATGGCGCTGCTCGTCTTCCCGGCCTGTCTCGGCATGGCGGCCATCGTGCCCGTCCTCCTGCCCGTCATGTACGGGCCGAGCTTCGCCCCTGCCGTGCCGAGCGCGACCGTGCTGCTCGCCGCCTCGGCCGTCTCGGCCACGACCTCGGTCGCCACCGTCTACCTCTACGCGACGGAGCGCACGCGCTTCATGCTCGGCACGGCGGTCTTCGGCGCCACCCTGTCGATCCTGGCGGGGCTCACGGTGGTGCCGGCCTTCGGGCCGCTGGCCGCCGCCTGCGGGCGCGGCGGCATCCAGGTCGCCATCGCCGGCGGGGCGGTCTGGTACCTCCACGCGCGGCTGCGCTGCCCGACGCCGCTCGCCGCCCTCGGCAAGCTGCTGCTGGCCGCCGGCTTCTGCGCCGCTGCGGCGCGCCTGTGCGTCGTGCTGCGGCCCGACGGCGCGGGGCTCGCCCTGGCGATCGGGGCGGGGGGCCTGACCTACGCGGCCGCGATCCGGGTCATCCGTCCCCTGCCGGCCGGCGACATCGCCAAGCTGCGCGGCGCCGTGCCGGCCCTGCCGCGGCCGCTCCGCCCCGTCGCCCAGGCCGGGCTCGGATGGATCTCGCCTTGAATACGGGAGATGCGCCATGCTGGATCGCACGGGACGGGACGGCCCAAAACGCCATTGGTGGGCCGGCCCGCGAATGGCCGATGATCACGCGCAGGAAGAACGGCAGGATCGCGTGGGCGGGCCCACGCGATCCCGCTTGGCGGCCTGCCTGGTGACGGGCTCGCCCGAAAGCGGGCGCTGCGGCATCCACGACTACACCGCCGCGCTCGCCCGCGCGCTCGGCCGCAGCGGCGTCTCGGTCGAGATCATCGACCAGCGCGACTGGTCGGTCGCCGGCACGCTCGGCCTCGCCCGGCGGCTCCGCGCCGCGGCGCCCGACGTCGTGCAGCTGCAATATCCCATGATCGTGGGCTGGCGCAGCCTCGGGCCGCAGGCGCTCGGTTTCCTGGGCCGCTGGCCGACGGTCGTCACCCTGCACGAATACACGACCTTCGATCCGTTGCGCCGCGCCTCGCTCTGGGCCTTCGCGGCCTCGGCGCGCCGGATCGTCATGACGACGCGATGCGAGTCCGAGCGCTTCCTCGAACAGTTCCCGGCGGCCCGGCCGAAGAGCACCGTCATCCCCATCGGCAGCAACCTGCCGTTCAGGCCGGGCCGGGCGGCCCGCGGCGAGGCGCGCAGGGTCGTCTATTTCGGCCAGATCAAGCCGCTGAAGGGCTTCGAGTCCTTCCTCGACCTCGCCGAGATCGCGGCGGCGCGCGGCCTGCCGTGGCGCTTCGCGGTCGTGGGGGCCCCGGTCGGCTGGGCCCGGCCCTACCTCGACGCCATGCGGGCGCGCACCGCCTCCCTCGCCCTCGACTGGATCCTCGACCGGGGCGACGACGAGACGGCCGACCTCCTGGCGGGCGCCGACGCCGCCTACCTGCCCTTTCCCGACGGCGCCTCGGAGCGTCGCGGCAGCCTCGTCGCCGCGCTGGGCAACGGCCTGCCCGTCGTCACGACCGACGGGCCGGACCGCCCCGCCGACATGGCCGGCGCGATGCTCTTCGCCCCGAGCCCGGCGGACGCCTGCGCGCGCCTCGAGGCCCTCTTCGCCGACGCGGTCCTGGAACAGCGGCTGCGCGCCGCCGGCCCCGCCTACGTGCTCAGATTCGACTGGGACGCCATCGGCGCCCGCTACGCCGCGCTCTACCGCGAGGTGGCCGGCAAGACCACGCCGGTCGGCATGCCCGCCTGAGCCGGATGCCGGAGGCGAATCAGGAGCGATCACGATGCAGAACCATGCCAGGCGACGGGTCTTCGTGACCGGCGGGGACAGTGCGGTCAGCTTCTCGGGCTGCGCGCGCTTCTTCATGGACGGCCTCGCCCGGGAAATGCCGGACTTCGACGTCCTGCCGATCCCGATCCATTCCTATCGCGCTTTGTTCCGCGCCACCGCGCTCTGGGGCGCCACGCGGCGCGTGGACCCGCGCCGCTACTTCTTCATGACGCGGCAGTTCCAGGACGCGAACTGGTCGGCGAACCGCTTCGGCTCGCGGCCCGGCGACATCCTCGTGTCGTTCCTCCCCGTGCTGATCGACGCGGCGCCCTTCGACAGGCGGTTCCTCTACGTCGACATGACCTTCGGCCAGTACCTGACCTACGGCCAGTTCGCCGACATCCCGGGCCGGATCAGGGCCGAACTCCTCGCCCAGGAGCGGGCCTCCTACGCGGTCGCGGACCGCATCTTCGCCTTCACGGGCGAGGTGCGGCGCCAGCTCGTCGAGGGCTACGGGATCGCAGAGGACCGCATCGAGGTGATCGGCCGCGGGCTGAACCTGCCGGCCGGCGCCGCGGCCGCGCGCCCGCAGCCCGAGGCGCCCGCGTCGTCCCGGCGGGCGCTGAGGATCGGCTTCGTCGGCCACGATTTCGAGCGCAAGGGCCTCCTGGAGCTCATCGAGGCGCTCGACGCCGACGAGGCGCTGCGCGCCGCCGTGCACGTGGAGGTCGTGGGTCCCGAGCGCGCGCTGCTGCCCGAACGCCCCTTCCTGACGGCCCACGGCTACATCGACAAGGACAGCCGCATGGCGGACCTGCTCGCCGTGATGGACCGCTGCCACCTCGGCTACCTCTTCTCGAAATCCGAGGGCATCCCGGGGTCCGTGATGGAATTCCTGAGCCGCGGCGTGCCCTGCATGGTCTCCGACATCGAGCCCATGCGGGGCCTCGCGGGTCTGCCCGGTGTCGTGACCCTGCCGCTCTCGGGCGGCGCGGCGGCGGTGCGTGACGCGCTGCGCTCCCTCCTCGCCGCGCCGGGCCGCCTCGCGGAGCTCAAGGCCGCGGCGGCGGGGTCGGGCCTCGACGGCTGGACCGACCAGGCCCGCGCCGTCGCGGCCTGGTGCCGGATGCCGGCCCTGCCGGCCGGCCGGCGGACCGCGGCCTGACGGGGAGGCACGACGATGCGGATCGACGTCATGATGCCGGCCTTCGACGCCGCCAGGACCATCGGCGCCGCGATCGCATCGCTGCAGCGCCAGACCCACACCGACCTGCGCATCCTCGTGGTCGACGACGGCTCGCGCGACGAAACCCCCGCCGGCGTGGCGGAGCTGGCGGGGCGCGACGGCCGCATCCTGGCGACCCGGCAGGAGAACCGCGGCATCGTCGGCGCCCGCAATGCCGCCCTGGCCCGGGCCGAGACCCCCTTCGTGGCGCAGCTCGATGCCGACGACCTGTCCGAGCCCGACCATATCGCGCGCCTCGCCGCCCATCTCGATCGGCACCCCGGCTGCGTGGCGGTCTCGGGCGCGGCCCGGCAGATCGATGCGGAGGGCCGGCCCCTCGGCGCCGTGTCGCGGTTCGGCCCGCCCGCCGCGGCCGATGCCGCGCTGACGCCGGCGCGCGAGCCCGTGATGATGCCCTTCTGCCTGTGGCGCCGCGAAGCCCTGGAGGCGGTGGGCGGCTATCGCGAGGTCGGGATCGGGGAGGACTGCGACCTCGCCTGGCGCCTGCTCGGCCTGGGCGAGGCCACCAACCTCGACGCGATCGTGGGCTCCCACAGGATACACGACAGCGCGACCGGCACCGCGCTCGCCGACGGCCGCAGCTTCGCGGTCTGCACGCAGCTCGTCGCCCTCTCGGCGGACCGGCGCCGGCGCGGCCGTCCGGACCTCGGCTTCGACGCCCCGGGTTCCGCGCGGCTGCGCGCGGCCCCGACGCTCGACGCCATGCTGGAGACCCGCGCCGCCGACCTCGACGGCGACGAGATCGCGCCCCTGCGCATGCGCGTCGCCGCCAAGCTGCTGCAATGGTGCGAGTGGCGGGGTCGGCTGCCCGAGCCCCCCGACGCGGCCCTCCTCCGGCGCGCCTTCGCGCGGGGGCCCGAGCTGCCCGCCGCGGCGGGCCGGGAGGTCCGGCGGCTGCGGGCCGTGATCGGCGCGCGGCTGCTGCGGCGCGGGAAGGTCGCCGGGGCCGCGACGCTGCTGCCCGGGAGGCTGGTCCCGGAAGCCTGCGCCAGGACGGCGCTCGGCCGATACTGACGCGGAAGGACCCGTGACCATGTCGAAGTCCAGTCTCGTGGTCGATCGGACCCACCTCGGGCGGCGCGCCTCGGGCATCGAGCGCATCACCGAGGAGCTCTTCTCCGACTACGCCCTGCGATCCCTGCCGGTCGAGGGGTTCGACGCGCCCGGCCCCGGCAGGCTCGCCATCGCGGCGGCCCAGATGGGGCGCGCGCCGCTCGCCATGATGAGGCGGCCCGCGACGCTCTGGGCCTTCTCGGGCTTCCCGCCCTCGCCCCTGGCGCTGCTCTTCCGCGAGCGCGCCGTCATGTACGTGCACGACATGTTCCTGATCACGCGCCGGCAGGACCTCAACCGGGCCGCCAAGATCTACATGGGCCTGCCCTTCCGCCTGGCCGTGGAGCGGCTGCGCTATTTCCTCGTCAATTCGGAGACGACGGCCGGCAACCTCGCGCCCTACGTCAGGTCCGACGCCGAGATCCGGACCTATCGCCCGCAGGTGCGCAACGTCTTCGGCCTCGGCCCCGAAGATCGTCCCAAGCCGCCCGGCGCCCCGCTGGTCCTCGGGGCCATCGGCACCGTCGAGCCCCGCAAGGGCCTGCCCGCCGCGGCCGCCATCGCGGGCGAGCTCGGCCGGCGGCTGGGACGCCCGGTCGAACTCCACGTCGTCGGCCGCAAGGGATGGGGCGAGGACCACCGCATCCTGGCGCGCGAGCCGCACGTGACGCTGCACGGCTTCCTGCCCGAAGCCGAGGCGACCCGCGTCATCGGCGGGTTCGATGCCCTGATCTCGACCGCGCATGACGAGGGCCTCGGCCTGCCGCTGATCGAGGCGCAATACGGAGGCCTCCAGGCGATCGCCCCCGACAGGCCGGTGTTCCGCGAGGTGCTGGGGACGTCGGGCCTCTATATCGACCCCGGCGACGTCGCGGGTTCCGCCGCCCTGCTGGCGAGCCGGTTCGGCGCGCCGGGCTGGCGCACGGGGGCGCGGGCGGCGGCGGCCGGCAATCTCGCGCGCTGGAACGCCCAGGCCCGGGCCGACCGCGCGGGCGTCCTGGCCTTCCTGTCCGACAGGCTCGCCCGGCTCGCCGCCTGACGCCGCCGCCCGGATGTCAGGCCTGGAGGTTCTTCTTGGCTTCGATCCGGCGCAGCCGCAGGCTGAGCGCCGCGCCGCCCAGGACGTAACAGAGTTGGAGGACGACGAGGGACGCGGCGGACTGCAAGGACGCGGCGGCGATGCCGCGCCCCTGCAGCATCAGCACCGCGAAACAGGCGACGAGGACGAGGGCCGCGAGGCAGAACATGACGGGCCAGCGGAAGGCCGTGGCGCAGGCGAACCCGATGAACGCCAACGCTCCGTAATAGACCATGCGCCCGACCTCCCGCCGCGGCTTCGATGATGGCGCGACCCTAGTGAACGGGACCCTCTTCGGCAACCGCGCCTCGGCGACGGCCGGGGCCGCGAACGCAGGTTCGTGCGAGACCGTGGCGCGGCGATACCGTCGACCCGCGGTAGAGGCCCCGCGGCGGGTACCCGGCCCCGGCCGACCCTCAGCCGTGGTGGAAGCGCAGGCTCTGGGTTCCCGACGACATCAGGCTCAACTGGGCATTCGGCACGGCCGTGCCGTCGAAGCTCGCTCCCTCCACGTAGAGGTTGCGGTCCGTGCTGCTCGTCCCGCCATAGGCGTCGTCGCGGAAGTCGATCGAGACCGTGTGGTCGCCGGTGATCCAGTTGCCGTCGATCGTCAGCGTGTCGTGCTGCCCGGAGCCGTGGTTGGCGCTCGCCGTCAGCGTGCCGCCGACCTGCTTGCCGTCGACCGCGACGGTATAGTGCGCGTCCCCCTGGTAGGGGTCCTCGCTGAGCAGCAACACGAGCTGGTCCGTTCCGGATCCGACGGTCGTGCTGGTTCCGGCTGGCGTGGTTTTGCCGTCGTCGTGGAAGCCGAAGGACTGGCTGCCGCTGCTCATCAGGCTGAGGTGGCCCGCCGGCACCGAAGCGCCGTCGTAGCTGGCGCTATCGACGTAGAGGTTGCGATCCGTGCTGCTCGATCCGCCATAGGCGTCATTGAGGAAGTTCACCGCGGCCGTGTGGTCGCCCGCGCCCCAGTTGCCCTTCACGGTCAGCGTGTCGTGGCTTCCCGATCCATGGGCCGCCGCGGCGGTCAGCGTGCCGCCGACCTGCTGGCCGTCGACCGAGACCGTGTATTGGGCATTCCCCTGATAGGCATCCTGGCTGAGCAGCAGGGTCAGCGCGTCGGGGCCGCTGCCGAGCGCCGTGCCGGTCGCCGGCTGCCCCGCCGTGGGACTGGCGAGCGGGGGAGCCGCGGCGCTGGTCGAGGGCGCCGCGCCCTTGTGCTCGTATTGTTCGAGCACCTTCATCTGCGCCGTGTCCTGGCCGTTCGAGGGCTCGGCCGAATACATGTAGTTGCCCCACCAGGGTCCGGCGGACCAGTAGGTGCCGCCCTGCCACACGTCGCTGTGCTGGCTCATGTAGGACAGCATGTCGCCGAGGGCCGCGACGCTGGTCGAGTCCGACGAGACGCCGAGTTCGCCCAGGAACAGCCGATGGCCGGTGTTCTGGGCCCAGGTCGTCACGGCGGCGAGGCGCTCCGAGCCGATGGTCGCGGATACGACGCCCTGGTGCGTCCCGGAGCCGTCGCTGTCGAGGTACTGGTGGACCTCGAAAGCGTAGTTGTTGAGCGGATCGCGCACCCCCGCGCCGATCACCGACGCGTTCTGGCCGGTGGTCCAGGTCCAGGCCCCGTCCCAGCCGATGCCGGGGACCAGGATCTCCTGCGTGGCGCCGGTGGCCCGGATGGCCGCGATGGCGCCGTTGGCCGAGTCGAGCCAGCCGCTGGCGCTCGACTGCTGCGGTTCATTCATCAGCCCGAACAGCACGTTGCCGTTCGACTTGAAATGCCCGGCGAGCTGGCTCCACAGGTTGGCATAGGCGGAATTCGGGACCGCCGCGCTGCCGACCTGCTGGCCGGCGTAGGAGCCGTAGTCGTGGACATCGAGGTCGACTTTCAGACCCTTGCCGGTGGCATAGTTCACGACATCGTCGATGCGCGCCAGTTCGGACGAGTCCAGCGCGCCGTTCAGCTTGGGCTGCAGGCGTTCCCACAGGAAGGGGAGGCGGATCACGTTCATGCCGCGCCCGGCCTCGTCATCGATCTCGGCATGCGTGGGGTAGGTATAACCCGTCCCATAGGCCTGGCCAACCGAACCGAACTCGGCACCCGACAAATTGACTCCGAGTAAATCCAGATTGCTACTGCTCATTGCTGCCCTATATGCGATGAAGATCTTCACCTAGGACAGATTTTATCCGAAGTTAACCAACTTAAATGTGCTAGTCCTGTATGCAATGATGGTATCGTGCGTGCCGCGACGCTCCGTTGTGGGGACGGCGCCGGTGCGGGCGGCCCGCGGCCGGTCAAGATCCCCGCGTAAGCACCTGAAAACCGGGGGATGGACAGCCTCGCCCGGCGGAGCCGAAGCGCCGCGCCGGGGAGGCCCGGGAGCCGGGGCCCGAAACGGTCCTTCAACCCGCCGTGAAATGTACGATTTTGACGCGCGGGACACGCTTGTCGTTTTGCCGAGGGCGCGAGCCCGCGCGGCCTCCTGTCGTGATGGCGTGCGCGGACCATGTTAGCCTCGGGCCCGTGCGGGATCCCGAGGAGGCGACGACATGGTGGGTGACGACAGCGAGACCGTCCGGATCGCATCGGCGGGACTGGCGGCGGAGATCGCCCTCCAGGGCGGGGAACTTCGGCGCCTGCAGGACGAGGCCGGCCGGGACCTCCTGTGGGACGGCGACCCGGCCTTCTGGACCGGCCGCTCGCCCATCCTGTTCCCGATCGTCGGTCGGCTGAAGGAGGACCGCGCTCACCGTCGACGGGGTGCACCACCCCATGCGCCAGCACGGCATCGCCCGCCTGTCGCGGTTCGCGCTGGTGGACCGGGGCGAGGCGTCGTGCCGGCTGCGCCTGTCGTCCGGCGCGGGCACGCGCGAGGCCTTCCCCTACGATTTCGTCCTCGATCTCGACTACCGGATCGAGGGCGCGACGCTCGCCATCGCCGGGACGGTCGGCAATCCGGGGTCAATGCCCATGCCGGTCTCCTTCGGCTTCCACCCCGCCTTCCGCTGGCCCTTGCCCTATGGCGCCGCCCCCGCCGACCACGTCGTGGCCTTCGCCGAGGACGAGCCCGCGCCGCTCGGGGTCCTCGCGGGAGGGCTCCTGTCGGGCGAGGCCAGGCCCTCGCCGGTGCGGGACCGGACGCTCGCGCTGGAGCCGCATCTGTTCGACAGGGACGCCCTGCTCTTTCTCGCGCCCACCAGCCGGTCGGTGGACTACGGCCCGCGCGACGGCCGCGGGCTGCACATCGGTTTCGAGGGGATTGCCGCAACTCGGCCTCTGGTCGAAGCCCGGTGCGCCCTTCGTCTGCATCGAGCCCTGGCACGGCTACGCGAGCCCCGCCGATTTCGACGGCGAGTTCGCCGACAAGCCGGGGACGACGCTCGTCGCGCCGGGCGCGGACCGCAGCTTCGGCATGCAGGTGTCGCTCACGCCGGCCCTGAGCGCGGGCTCGCCCAGGGAGCCGGCGCCGAGCGGCGCCGAACTCTCGCCGGACCGCGGCGTTGGCGCGAGGCCTTCGACCGACCGACACGCCCCGGAGCCGCCCGTGGACCCGATCACCCGCCGCAACATGCTGACCACGACCGCGGCCGCCGCCGGTACGCTGGCGACCCTGCGGGCCGAAGCCCAGGGTGCGCCGCCCCAGCCGATCCGGGGCAAGACGGGAGCCGACGACCCCGGTGCCCGCAACGTCGCGGCCGACCGCGACGATCCCGACCTGCTGGCGCCGCCGGCGACCGATGCCGGCAAGATCCCGAACCTCTAATGGCCCTTCGCCCTGAGCCACAATCGCCTGCTCGAAGGCGGCTGGGCGCGGGAGACGACGGTCCGCGAATTCCCGGTGTCGACCGCCATGGCGGGCGTGAACATGGCGGCTGCTGCCCGGCGCCATCCGGGAGCTGCACTGGCACAAGGAGAACGAGTGGGCCCTGATGCTGAAGGGCAATGCCCGCGTCACCTGCGTGGACGGCGACGGGCGCCAAACTTCCATCGCCGACGTGGAAGAGGGCGACCTGTGGTATTTCCCCTCCGGCCTGCCCCATCACATCCAGGGGCTCGACCGCGGCTGCGAGTTCCTGCTGGTCTTCGACGACGGCGCCTTCTCGGAGGACAGCACCTTCCTGATCTCGCAATGGTTCGCCGGCGTGCCCCGGGAGGTGCTGGCCAAGAACTTCGATGCGCCGGAGAGCGCCTTCGCCGACCTGCCGAAGGAACAGCTCTACATCTTCAACGCGCCGCTGCCGCCCCCGCTCGCCGTCGATGCCGTGCCCGATCCTGACGGGAGCGTCCCCAATCCCTTCGTGTTCAGGATGATGGCCATGCCGGCCAAGGCCTGTGCGGGCGGCAGCGTCCGCATCGTCGACAGCACGGTGTTCAAGGCTTCCGAGCATATCGCGGCCGCCTATGTCGAGATCGCGCCGGGCGCCATGCGCGAGCTGCACTGGCATCCGCGCTCCCCCGAATGGCAATATTACATATCGGGCCGCGCCCGCATGACGGTGTTCGGCTCGGGCGAGAACGCCCGGACCTTCGACTACCAGGCCGGTGATGTCGGCTACGTGCCGCAAACCATGGGACACTATATCGAGAATACGGGCGACGAGCCGGTGCGCTACCTCGAAATGTTCGTGGGGCCGCGCTACAGCGACGTCTCCCTCGAACAATGGATGGCGCTGATCCCGCCCGAACTCGTCAAGCAGCACCTCCGCCTGCCGGATGCCGTGGTGGCGCGGCTGCGCAAGGAGAAGGGGCTCGTCGTGAATGGGCCCCGCCGACCCCGCCGGCGGCGCGCACCGCGCGGGAAGCCACGTGACCGGGGCGCCGCGCCGTCACGGCCGGCCGGCGTGGCGCGCCAGGAAGTCCGACGCCGGCATGGGCCTGCCGTAGAGGTAGCCCTGGGCCTCGCGGCATCCCAGGGCTTCGAGCGAGGCGGCCTGCTGCGGCGTCTCGATCCCCTCGGCGATGACGTCGAGGCCGAGGCTGGCGCCGAGGGCGATCACGGCCTTGACGATGGCGGCATCGTCGGGATCGGACTGCAGGTCCCGCACGAACTCCCGGTCGATCTTGAGGCGCGTGAGCGGATAGCGCTTGAGCAGGCTCAGCGAGGCATAGCCGGTCCCGTAATCGTCGAAGGCGATGCCGACGCCGAGCTTCCGGATGCGGTCGAGCGTCCCGATCACGCTGGCGTCGAGACCCAGCACCGTCGTCTCGGTCAGTTCGAGCTCGAGGAGACGCGCCGGCAGGCCGGTCCGCGTCCGAGCGACAGCGGTGACCGGTCGTCGAACAGCAGCGGCGCCTGTCCCGCAGTCTGGCGCGGCCGAAGGGAGAGGTTGAGGCCGACGCGGAGCGGCGCCCCGGCCGCGCTCATCCGGGCCGCGAAGGCGCAGGCCTCGCCGATGATCCAGCGCCCGACCGATACTGCGTCGGCCGTGGTCTCGAGCACGGCCAGGAAATCGCCGGGCGACAGCAGCCCCCGGGCGGGATGACGCCAGCGCAGCAGGGCCTCGGCGCCGATGAGGGTCTCGTCGGGGAGAGAGACCTGGGGCTGAAAATGAAGCTCGAACTCGCCGCGCCGCGCCGCGTCCGCGAGCTCGTCCTCGAGGCGGCGGCGTTCGTCGGCCCAGCGCCCGAGTTCCGGACGGAACACCTCGCAGCGCCGCCCCCCGGCGAGTGCTTTCGCTCTGCTGCTCAAGGGGGGCCGGAAGGAGCGACGCCCTTGAAGGATATGCTATGGTCGGCGGTGCGCGCTTGCGGGGACGCATACGGTGATGACCACTCTGAAAGCGCCCGGACCGCTGGCGCCGAGATGGCAGATCGAGGCCCCGACCTGGAAGGTGTTTCAGCGACAGGGTGCGCCCCCATGACGCGTGGTGACGCGAGCGCCGTCGCGGAACAGCCAGGCCTGTCCCATCCGGCCTGTGAGCATGGAATGCCGAACTCGTCCGTCCCCCAGAGCGCGCCACCGGCGTCGCCTCGCCGTGCGGCCTCGGAAGACGCGGCGTGCGGCCCGCCGGACGAGGGCGACGCCTGACGCCGGCGCCACCGGGGGGGGGGGGGGGGGGGGGGAAACCCAATGCCCATTGGCGCCGTTGACGGCCTTGAACCGGTCGAGGCCGACCTTGAGGACCGCGAAAGGTCGGGCGGCCCGCAGGGCGGCGTCGACCTGCTCCAGGAATCGCGACCGGTTCGGCAGGTCGGTGAGGTTGTCGAACTCGGTGAGGTGGCGGAGCCGTTCCTGGACCCTGACGCGCTCGGACAGGTCCCGCACGATCGCGCCCAGGTTGCGCCGCTCTCCATCCCGCCAGGTTCGCGACCTGAGAGCTCGATCGGCACGCGGGATCCGTCGGCACGTGCGCCCCGGCACGATGGTGATGGTGCGGGCTCGCGTGGGGCTGTTCGGCCGACGGGGCCAGGCGGTCCATCCAGTCCCGGAACGCCGCGAGCCCATCGCCGGGCAGCAGGCGGGCGATGGACGCCCCCATCATCTCGGCCCGCCCATAGCCGAATATCCGCTCAGCGGCGGCGTTCCAGAAGGTGACCGTTCCGTCGCTGTCGGAACATATGATCGCGTCGGGCGTGGCGGCCGTCATCCGCATGGCGGCCCGGCGCAGCGTATCGAGGCGCCGCAATTCGAGCGTGTCGATGGCGATCCGCGCGAGGCTGCCGAGCATCTCCCTCTGGCGCGCCGTCAGCGGCGGCCGGGGCACCGTGTCGATGATGCAGACCGAACCGATCCGGTGCCCGAGCGGCGTCACGATGGGGGCGCCGGCGTAGAAACGGATGAACGGACTCCCCGTCACGAGCGGATTGCCGGCGAAGCGGCCGTCGTCCCGCGCGTCCGGGATCACGACGACGTCGGGTCCTTTCACGGTCGTGGCGCAGAACGAGGCGTCCCGGGGTGAGCGATCGACATCGATCCCGACCCGGCCCTTGAGCAGCAGATGCTGAGCCTCCACGAAGGAGACGAGGGCGATCGGCACGTCGAAAAGGTCGGCGGCGAGCCGGACGATGTGGTCGAAGGCCGCTTCCGGTGCGGGGCCGTCGAGATGGTAGCTCCTGAGCGCCGCGAGACGCTTCCACTCATGGTCGTCCGTGACGTGCCTGGAAGAACCCGCGTGGACATCCGCACCTGCACTTTCCTGAGATGGTTTCCAATGATCATCAATTGCGACGATAGGGCGGTCTCAGCTAATGCGGAAACCTGGGTGGCCGCAGGAAGGGGGTAGACACTCAGAAGAACAATTGTTGTAGAAACAGAAAGCCGTACATCGTCACCCCAACTGCGCTTGATGTAGTGCGAACTAGGAGGCGGACTCGGGGCGCATCTCTTCAGCATACTCGCGACACGACTGACAGTTCGTATAGGTCAGCGCGGGCCTGCGTGCGGGGTCACCGGTACGGGACGCTCGCAGTATCGGTGCGGTCGCCGACGGGCCTGTCCTCCTCGTAGCATTAATGGGCGAGTCTCGACGAGGGATTGGGACTGGCGAAGCGATAGCGCGCGCGCGGTTTGCCGTTGGGCGGCGTGCCCAAGACGCTGCTGCGAAAGCTATCAGTGCAGAGGAGATACGTGCAACAGCGATCCGGTCTCGACCTTGCTGATGAAGCTCTGGGAGCACTGGACCGACGCCGCGCGTTGAGTTGGTGTAGCACTCACGCGCGATGGTCGCATCACCAACCGAGCTCCCTTAGCGGAGATCTTCGCCGTGCTTGGGTAGAGGGCGCGAGGCTGTGCGTTCCGCTCTTGTGACCGTGGCCAGCGGTTGCGCTAGGCTTAGCGATCACTAGTCAAGGCCCAGTCGCACAGATCGGTGTTCGAGCGGATTAGGAGTCGCGTTCCGGCACTAAGTCATCACTCGTCCCTCCATCGGCTCGAAACGGAGTCGAGGCCTCTGCGCTCGGCGGGGCTCAGCGATCCCTTTCGCGTCTTTTTGGTCCATTACCGCTCAGATAAACCCATTTTGATCACTTAAGTTGCAATTGCGTGCCGCTCTGAAAACCGCGGGGAAACGTCGCGGGGCCCCAGCTCGCGGAGGGTTAGAGACGGCACCTCGAGAACGGGATAGAGGGCCGGTATGAGCCACCACTCAACGGGGCCATTTAGCGAGCTTTTCGGCACGGGGCCCACTGTGCGGCGGAGGACGTCGTGCCCAGCCTCCCCCCCCTTTGGGTGGGAGGGGTGTTTTTTTTTTTTTCGACGACGACCGCGACGCGTTTTCCGCGTGGATGTACTCGGCGCCGCGGTGCCTCCGCCACGCACGATGTGGAGCGGCTTCCGTCTGCGGCCCG